>LBNU01038754.1:198423-215740 GCA_014162995.1 Artemisia annua
TTTTTTTTTTTTTTTTTTTTTTTTTTTTTTTTTTTTTTTTTTTTTTTTTTTTTTTTTTTTTTTTTTTTTTTTTTTTTTTTTTTTTTTTTTTGTGTGTGTGTGTGTGTGTGTAATTTCTCGGGTCCATACTCTATAAAATATATATTTCTTTTACGCGTCCATAGGCTTTCATAATTTTGTTTCATTATTTTTTAATTTCCCGGGTTATAATCTAAATTTAATAAAAAGTTTCATTAATCTTTTTCAACATATCCTTTCTTAAGCTTGATGTTTTTAATATGTTCTTTTTTATTTGCAACCCGCGAATTTCACGGTTTATAATATAGTATATAATATAATATAATATAAACATTTCTTTTCAAGAAAAAATAGATGTGAAATGTGATGTGAAGCACTATTTATTCAATGATATAATGGTTTTATTTTTCTTCTAGCAATAATATTAAGGAAATTTGTATTTCTGTGATTTAAAGAGACTTATTTTCAGTTGGACTTACTTTTGTGACATATTGTTGTAACTAGAATACCGAGTCACATAAGGGTGTAAACGAGCCACATACTAGTAGTTCTCCTTTTGAATCGACAATATTATAATCGGCCCTAGCTCGAATTGATAGCTCGGCGAGCTTTAATGTAGGAAGTTCGAGCTCGGCTCGAGAAAGTTTGAATTGTGCATTTGTGCTCGAGCTTGACTCGTAAAGCTCAATGTATTTGGAATGATGTGTTTAATGCACCAACTAAAATGAAATATAAGAAAATATTTGATTTGGCTTGAGCTCGGCTCAAAATGCTCGTTAAGTTCATAAATAATTATTTGTATTTAGTGTGTTCACATATAAGCCTTTATAATATGTGCATATCGATAATATTCAAATAAAAGCGTAGCCTTTCTAAAAAAATAAAAATAAATAAAACATATATATCTCTTGAAAGCTCGACAAAAATTCGAGTCGAGTCTATATAAGTTTGTGCTAGACTCGTTGAACATTTCCAAGCACTTTTTCTGAGCTTAAGATCAAGCTGACGACCTGATCGATAAAGCCCAGCTCGAACGAACTCGGGTTACTTCACAAATTCTCAAGTCAGTTACACCCTTACGCATGTTTAGTAATACTAAACAATGTAAACATGCATACATAAAATGTTCGACCAAAGTAAATTATTTAAATACTTTTGTATTCTTGCTAGTCAAGTGTATTAATTATGAATTGAATAGATATCTTATTTTTTCTTTCCCAGAAGAACTTGTATAACTTTAGTTTTCAAAATACCCGATTATCTTTTGAGTGAGCACAATACACTTAATTCTTGCTACGGGAAAACAAAGAAGACTGGATATATCGAATAAGACTTTTGAAAAAGATTTACTTACTTGAAACGATAAAGCTTCTTCAAGCTTCTCCATGACCTCTTTTGCTTTAGGACGTTTGTCTTGACTTTCCTCTATACATTTAAGTGCGATTTCTATAAATGTTTCTAGAGATTCTTGATTGGGTCCTTTGTTCAAAGTAGAAGTGAGTTCATCAACTTCTTCCATTATTTTTTGATCTACCATATCATTTATTGTTCCATCTTTAAAGCGTCGCCGGGCAACGTGTGCAATTCCTGTCTCATTCCCCTCGTCGAAAATCCTATCATAGGCAAGCTTCCCTGACAAGATCTCGAACAACACTACCCCCAACGAGTATATATCAATTTGTCTCTTCAGCCTACCAGTCCTCTTATATTCTGGACACGTATACTCTGGTGTGCCTGCAATAGTCCCTGTATAAAAGGTTTTTCCTTCTTCATTAACACGGTTGAATTTTGAGAGCCCAAAGTCGGCAATTTTTGCGACCCAATTATCTCCCAACAATATGTTCCCGCTTTTTAAGTCGCGGTGTATTATTTTATGTTCATCCTCAACATGTTCATCCTTAACCCTTGTGTGAAGGTAGTTCAGACCCTTCGCAATATCAACGGCAATTTTTAAACGTTGGATCCAAGTAAGATTAATGGAGTTATCAGGGCTTCCTCCTAGATAATTATCAAGGCTCTTATTGGAAGCATACTCATAGACGAGTATCATATGAGGACCTTCATCACAAATCCCTAGAAGAGAAACTATGTTGTCATGCTTACAACTGGTAAGCAATTCAATTTCTGTATAGAACCCTTCTTTTCCAGCCCCGCTATCTATAATGCATTTTATAGCTACAGTTCTTTTTGTGGGAATCTCACTTTTATCTAACGCCACTTCAAGCTCTGCTTCATACACCTCACCATACGCACCCGCCCCAAGGTATTTTTCGGTAAGTTTGTTGGTGGCCAACTCTATTTTACTTAGCGGAATCCTTAGGTGTTTCACACTTTCTTCCTGTAATATATATCGCATGTTAAATATATCAGAAATGATTTATGTACATTGTTGTCAGGGTCCCGATCCTGATTTTAGGATTTTACGATTTTATGAAACTGAAAGCAAAAGCGATCCGGATCTTACATAGGATCTTTGCAAGCTTACGATCTTAATTATAGGATCCCAATCTTGACCATACGATCTTAAAATATAGTCCGATCCGATCTTACTTTTCTCGGAAGACAATAAATTTATGGGTTATTTTTTGAGAATTCAAAAAGCAACATGTTATTCTTTTTAAACATTTCATAATTATAATTTAGAACAATATTTCTATGAAACATTCATAATATTTTGTGTTTATAATGTATAATAATTTGTAAATTTGTATAATATTACAAAAACTATTAAAAATAACATTAGAGTAAGATTTGATCGATCTTGCAAAGACGAAAACAATCTTTGATAAAATCCCGATCTTGAAAACCTTCGTTTCAGTCTTTACGTATAAATAAGATACTAATTACCACTTCTAAAGGGGATTATAAAGATATAAAGACACTCGAATTTTTTAATCATAGCGGACATCTAACTTATGATGATTTGGCATGCAAGTGTTTAATAGGTTAAATCTCTTCATAATAAATACATTTCAGCTATATAAGATGAGTATGTCTAACCAGTGCTATAAAAAATTAATNCAGAGAAATCCAAAATCGAACTAAATGGGGTGGACGGGGCATGCTAATTAGGTTACGGGGCGGGTTTGGGGCTTAAATGAGGATTTTCATCTGGTTTGGGCAAGGAGCGGGAAATCATCGCCCCGCCCCACCCGAATAATATATACACATATACACTCTATTATTGTTAGTTTTTATATAAAACGTACAAAAAACTGATAAACGTACAAAAAACGGATAAAAACGTAAAAAAAAGGACTAACAGTGCAAATACCGTCAGTACTGAAGGCTAATGGTGTAATATTTTCTATCTCGTTAAGATATAACGAAGAAATAATTTGCACCGTTAGTCTTCATTGTAAACAAGGGATATATGATGTTAAACGTTTGGCTAACGAAGGATGTAAGGTGCCTATTGTTTCTGACAGGGATGTAAGATGTCAGAAATTGCAAACCACAGGGATGTATTTTGCAGTTTACTGTAAATTAGCAAGATTGCAAAATTGTGATTATAAAATTCGTTTAGTGTCATATTTTCAAGTTTTAATACTCCCTCCGTCCTAAAATTATTGTCCACGTTTGATTTTTTCGGTATATCCTTTTCAACTTTGACCTTATGTATTTTTGCTTGTGTTAGGTAATACTTGATGCAAAATATATGATTGAATCACATTTTAAATGTATTTTCATTGGTAAAAATTTATATCAAGTACTATATAATACAAACACAAATATTTAGGGTCAAATTAAAAAAAAAAAAAAAAAAAAGTAGTCAAACATAGACAATAATTTTGGGACGGAGGTAGTATTTTGTAGTGTACTTTATCATTATTTTTGTATAATATTATCGTTGAAAACTTAATAAGTCTTGTTTGTAATTAATTATTATTATGTTCTTAATTCTTCAAGTTCTTACTAACAGTCTAAAAATAATAATAAATATGAAATGGTGCGGCTTTGGACGAGAATTGAACCTAAAGAGGAGGTCCCTAATTAATACGGGATGGGTTTGGGGGATCATCGCGCCCCAACCACCCCCCCCCCCCCCCCGGCGATTAGATCTCCGATGGCAATCCGGGCGGGTTTTGGGGCAAACCTTTTGTAATCGGAGTTTGGGAATAGGGATGTCCATCCCGTCCCAAACCCGCCCCATTGCCATCCCTAACCAGTGCCCTCAAGGTATTGGTTAAAAATATTATCTAAGAAAATTTTGTGCTTATTAAATTGCAATAACAATTAATTAAGGTAATTTATAAGTTTAATAAATGTGTATTAAATGCAATTATTAATTTAAATGAAAAGTTCTGGATAAATTAATGCACCATAACCCTCAGGTCACTTGGTAGACAATCACATACAAAATGTCTATAAAGCTTTATAAAATATTTATGGAGTTGAGTTATTTAAAAAACCAAACATTCATCACATACCAAGGGACTCATCCCCACCATCCATCTAAAAAGAAATCAATGGTTGAGATTAAAAGCATTTAATATTTCACCATTTTTTATAATTTAAATATATCTTAAACCGTTAATCGTTAAGCAAAAATAAATACACCATCGCGACGAGCATTTAATTATCTTTCTATAGACGGGCACTTTGATATACTTTCGACAAAAAAAAAATTTTCGTTTTTTTTCACGTTTTTTTTTGTGGCCGAGAAAATCATATATGATGTATCATATATGATATTACATATCATATATGATATATCATATCATATATGATATATCATATAGACAAAAGTTCAATGCGAAACAATAAATATCTAAAGATCATATAACTTCATCTCAGCCATTGATCTATCTATAATTAAACATCTGCATTCAAATTGAATTAACACAAGGGCAGTTTTGTAATATTACAATTCCCACCTAACATCTCACCCCACTCACTCTCAGATTCTCTCTCTCTCTCTCTCTAATCAACCACAAGCTCATTCCGTAGCAGGTAAAGTTCTAAGAAATTTAGTTTATAGATGGTGAAGAGTCCACGTAGGATGTGTATGTGTTCGCCTACGTCACATCTACGCTCATTCCGTTGCAGTTTACATAAAAACAGTTATAACAAAACCGTTACTACTACATCAACGACATCGTCTTCCGTGTAATCGGTTGAATGCGCGGATCTGCCATGACGAATTTGTTAGTGAACGTAGGTACGGTTGAAGGAGGTGATCTGGTGAAACGTGCTTTATCGGCGTTGATTCGACCGTCATCGCATCAACAGCGATGGAGAACGTCGTTTCAACAGATCAAGAGCGATGGTTATTAATGATGACGTCAGCCAGTGATATGTGATGATGTTGATGACGTGGACGGGACGGATAGTTTTTTTTATATATAAAATCCGGCTACCGAATAAATGAAAGACCGAATGAATGAAAGACCGAGGTTGTCACTGAATAAATAAAATAACAGGTTTGGGATTAACGTCATTGGTGTAGTGGAAAATGATGGACAAGAAAGTGGGTGGTTTTGTCATTGGAGTTGTTTACTAGTTTTGTTTTGGAGATGCTTAATTGGTAAGCAATGAGTTCAAGATTTAGTGTATTAGTTTTGTCTTATTTGTGACATTAAATGTGTAGTTGAAGATATTCTTAATAAATATCTAAAATACCATCAATCCCACGTGATGCACCAAATAATCCCATGGGATGCATACTGATCCTTTGTGATTTATCGTCTTTTTACGAATCCCGTGGGATTTCTTTACGAATCCCGTGAGATTTCTTTACGAATCCCGTGGGATTTTTCTGGCCAGAAATTTTGAATTTTTTTTTGTCTTTTTACGAATCCCATGGGATTTTTCTGGAAGGAAATTTTGAAAAAAAAAGAAAAAAAAATCATCTTTTTACGAATCCTGTGGGATTTCTTTACGAATCCCGTGGGATTTTTCTGGACGGAAATTTTGAAAAAAAAAAAAAAAAAAATTGTCTTTTTACAAATCCCATGGCATTTTTACGAATCCCATGGGATTTTTACGAATCTCGTGGGATTTTTCTGGACGGAAATTTTGAAAAAAAAATCGGCTTTTTAAGAATCACATGGGATTTTTTACGATTCCCGTGGGATTTTTCTGGACGGAAATTTCAAAAAAAAAATCGTCTTTTTACGAATCCCATGAGATTTTTACGAATCTCGTGGGATTTTTCTGGATGGAAATTTTGAAAAAAAAAAAAAAAAAAAAAATCGGCTTTTTACGAATCCCATGGGATTTTTGACGAATCCCATGGGATTTTTCTGGACGGAATTTTGAAAAAAAAAGTTCGTCAAAAGTATATAACAATGCATATCGATAGAAAGATAATTTTTTTCTCGTCGCGATGGTGTATTTTTCGTGACTTGAAGATTCACCGTTTGCAAGATATGTTGTTTTTTTAAAAAAAGGTGGAAAGTGGGTTTTTATATTAAATGAGCTAAAATGTCAATTTTGCCCTCCCTTTGTTATTTTTGATTTGATCTTAGCCATTAGATGAAAGGTAGATGGATGGTTGAGATTGGTTTATTTATTTTTTAAATGATACTTGTTTTGCATAGATCTCACCTCATATCATATATGATATGTAATATCATATATGATATATCATATATGATTTTCTCGGCCACGAAAAAAAAACTTTGTGGAAAATATATCAAAGTGCCTATCTATAGAAAGATAATTAAATGCTCGTCGTAACGGTATATTTTTTTTCGCTTAACGATTAGCGGTTTGAAAGATATTAATATTTGAAAAAAAAAAAAAGATGAAAGTGGGTTTTTTAAATTATTGAGATTAATCCCATCCATTAGATCAAATAAAGATGAAGGGAAGATGGATGGTGGAGATTAGTCCTTGGTATGTAAAAAAAGTTTGGTCCTCAAATGATCTTATATCAATATTTATGTAAAATGAATATGTTTTTGAAAATTAAATATTTGTAAGTCGATAACATAACTTACTTATAAACATTCACATGTTTTATGATAGTGGATGCCACAAGTCAAAACTTTAAAAAGAAAAACTTATAAACATACACTCGCAACATAAAACGATGGGTAATAATTACTCTAACATAAACCGTAAAACACAGGATTTTTTTAGCTTATGTCATAGGAGTTAGGGTCAAATGAGAAGAAAAACTAAAATGAGAATGATGAGAAGAAACCACAACCACACATTTGAGATGCACCTACCAAAATAGATGCATCTCCCCTTAAATTTCTCCCTCTTATTTGAATTGTGTGGTTGGAAACTTTTCTCACTCTTCTCATTTTATTTTTTCTTCTTACTAGATCCATTCCCTATGTCATAGTGGCACAAGATTTGGTGAAATTACTTAATTTAGTTATTTACATGTCAGTTGATATAAACAAACATTTTATATTGTTAGTGTTTTTTTATTATAATCTATTGATACAAAAGATTAATCTAACAAAATTAAACCCAAAGTATTGTGCGTGCATGTAAATCTAAAACTAGTTATGAGTCATATGGGATTCGAAGATAGATGGCTCAAGTGGGTGAGATCTTGTTTGGCATTTTCATCAATTTCAATTTTACTAAGTGGCTCACCAATGAAGGAATTCAACATGGAAAGGGGTGCAAGACAACATGGAATGATCATTCATATTCATATTGGCAGAAGGTTTAATATCTTATTTAAAGAAGCAATTGATATAGGAGTACTTGCAGGTATCAAAGTGGAAGAAGAGAAAATTGATTACATGATACGAACTAGAAAGTATATAACAACTAAAGAATTGTAAAGAAAAAAAGTTGTGGGGGGGNAATAATAATAATAATAATAATAATAATAATAATAATAATAAAAACGAAGGTAGGGATTTTACTCAAACCTCAAAGACGAACCATGCAATTTACTCTAAACTAAATTGAAAGTTGGTTGACTTGCACGACTTTTATTTTCTGATAAAATCACTTGTTTTTACTTTTATTAATAAAAATATAAAAAGGATATGAAAGAAGTACATTTATATTTTTCATATTATGCCTGCAGGTGGGAAGATGAAATAAAATAAATGAGCGGGTGTTTGGTTTGAGGGTATGAGAATGAAAAAATCACTTTCATTCCCATTATAGATGTTTGGTTTGTAGGTTTGATTATGAAATTAGGAATCAAACCCATAAATATAAGCATTCTTTTTAAACCCACTAAGTAAGTTTGGTTTCCAAACCTATTCCCATTTCAATACTTATAGTCATACCCTAATGTAAACCAAATGCCCTCTTAGTGTATCATAAAGTGTGTCAGTTAGGGTAGCGAACAAATCAGATAATTGTTAGGTGGATACCTACCCCTTGACATACAAATTCTTAAAATGGCCTGGTCGCCCAACATGTTTACCTTCTCTAGAAAGGATTTTTTTCCTTAAAATAGACATGGGCGCTACTTTGAATCTGGGTTACCTAGTTAAAATCATGACACGTGTCCCATGTAGTACTATTTTGTCTTTAGTATGCCTTGTTGTAAACTACATATATATACCCTCTTTTTCATTTGTTATTACATACATACCAATCACCCATCACCGCCATTAAAATCCACTGAAACCCATCACCACCAAGGACCCATCCTTTTACTGGTGCACCCTGCCGCCCCTTTTACTAGATAGTCATATGTCCTTTTTCTTCCTTCAAGGTCAAAGTCATAGGAAAGTTTAGGTAATACAAATTAAAAGCTTAAAACTCCACCTAGAACGTATCAATGTCTACTACAACGAAGCGAGTGGAGGAAGGTTTGTTCCATGCGCCGAGTTGATGGATCTAGAGCCTAGGACTATGGATAGTTTGAGATCTGGTGCTTATGGTCAGATATTTCGACCTAATAATTTTGTTTTTGGTTAATCTGGTGCTGGTAATAACTGGGCGAAAGGGCATTATACTGAAGGCGCTGAGTTGATTGATTCGGTGTTGGATGTTGTTAGGAAGGAGGCTGAGAACTGTGACTGTTTGCAGGGTATGTTTAACATTTATTTCTTTATTATTTTTTCAGATCTATTAGTTTTTTTTGTTATATTTATTGTTTATTTGTTTATAAAATTTGTAGTGTTATAACCAAGAAACACCTTTAGGAGGTCGGGGATGCTCGAAATAAAGAATAGACATGGTATTTATTAGATTAAAGAATTGGGAAGATGTGTGTGTTTTCTAGAGAGAGAAAGAAGGAAAACACACACACCTTGAAATACAATGAGACATCCACCCTTCCTAGTTGCAACTAGGAAGGTATTTATAGGAAACTAAGTGTCATATTTTACAATGTTAACACATTTAGTCCCTGTACTTAAATACTATTGCAATTCCCATCAATGACATATCTTTAAGGCTAACAATCTCTCCCAAAAATGATGTCATACGGGAATTGCTTACAACGTTCCCTACAAGTAAATTAAATACAAAATATAAGTGCAGCAGCTCCGAGAGTGGTCTTCAAACTTCATTGCTTCATTCAGCTTCCTGAATCTTCTCAGCTGCCATCTCTTTACGTGCAGAAGAACAATGTGAGCAAATCTAATCAGGGATTAAATATGGCTTTACACTCTCCCTTAATTAGTGCTCTCCCTCAAACTGACAACATTTCTAATGAATGCCCTAAATCTGAAGAAGTCTTTTGATAATTAAATGCAAACCGTCTTTAGTCTTCTAACATACATCAGAATATGTGGAACAGACTGTGAACTCGACCTTCTTCAAGATTTTCTATTCGCGAGAACAAAGTATCAACATCTTCATCTTCAGCAAATGCCTTCCAGTATCTCTGCGGATATCAACTCCGGAATAAATGATTAAGACCGGTCACGTGAACCTGTTGTGCGTCCCTGATGTACACATTTCTCTCCCCTGATGATTGCGATCTCATCGGAATCGGCATAACATTGTGTACATGAAGTATTAACCGGAAGCACTTTAGCATAAATCATAATCAGCACGTGTGAAGATGTCGATAATCCCAATCTACTAACGATACCATTTGAAATTGTCTTACTCTTTATCAACCTCTAAATCAACAACGACGGCTATTTCTATTAATCTCATGAGGAAAAACTCAATATGACGAACTTTGGAATGAAGTAAGATCCCCCAGACTTGTGACTTAAGCTTGTATTTCTTCTTGTGACTAAGAACAGTGTAGAGAGTTCGTACACCATCGAATCCGTAAGTACTCTATATTCTTCAACCAACCAACCATAAAGTATGAGACGTAGATCACCTCTTGACTATCCACAACTTTGTGTGACACTGAGCACTACAACGTAACTCCTTAAAGTGATAGCTAACCCGTGAGTTCTACAATGTAACTCCTTACATCAAGTATAACTAGATATTCAAGTCTTAGTCACCATTAAAATATATATGCCCAAACAAGTCATCTTCGCGGAAGGGAAGAAAGAAAGAAGATGAAATAAGTACATGCATCCATAAAACTTCACTTCAAATCCAAATAAGTAATAAAGAATTATCCCCATAGTCACAAACATCTGATACTAGCCGTTTATCGTATGATTGTGATTCTTGATCAGGATCTTTTAAGCGATACGTTGTGTGTTTTGAAGTAGGATATATTGGTATTAAGTTTATGAAACGATGAAACGAATAATTTTCTATTAAATGTGGACCAATAATATCATAGGTGTTTTTGTGTGAAGGAAAAGTTTATGATATCCCTTAATTCTTTAGATACCCCCTGTTCCGCGGATCGAACTCCGCGGTGAGTCCGCGATGTAAAGGTAAAGTTTGTGATATCCCTTAAATTAGGGTTTGAAAACTAGGGTTTTGTATGCTAGGTTTGCAACGAAACCTTGAGAAACTCAAAAGAATTTCATTCCTTGATGCTCGGTAAAAAAACCCTTGATTTTCTAAAGTATCACTCCTTACTCGAAACAAATGAGCTTACTTGATAGATACTGCTTACTCTGTAATCATCCTTACGCGATAACCCTTACTTGATAAAGCAGAGATTTGTTACTCGATAACACACTAACTTGGTAAAAGTCTATCTTACTCGATAAGGTTACTCGATAAAACTCTATTTTTCTCGAAAAAGCTAACTCGATAAGGTTGAAGTGATTTGCTTACTCGATAACCTTTTCCTTACTTTATAAATCTAGGTTGAACGAGGTATAGTTTCCCTTAGTATGCTAATCAAGTTCCTTACTCGATAAACGATAAGGAGGATTTGCTAACTCGCAAAATTGAAGCTTACTCGATAAAACAGCACCCTAACTCGATAGGTTAGTACCTTACTCGATACAAATGTAGCTTAGCCGATAGGTAACTCGATAAACATACCCTTACTCGATAAAAGTATGCCTTACTCGATATCTAACTCGATAAACCCATTCCTTACTCGGTAATCTTCATCCTTACTCGATAATCTTCATCCTTGCTCGATAAACCGTACTTTTTTTCGAGAAAAACACCAAAAAACACATTTTTACACCACAACACACCACGATTCGCCCTTGGTTAGCTCTGATGCCACTTGTCATAACCAAGAAACACCTTCAGGAGGTCGGGGATGCTCGAAATAAAGAATAGACATGGTATTTATTAGATTAAAGAATTGGGAAGATATGTGTTTTCTAGAGAGAGAAAGAAGAAAAACACACACACCTTGAAATACAATGAGACATCCACCCTTCTTAGTTGCAACTAGAAGGTATTTATAGGAAACTAAGTGCTATACTTTACAATGTTAACACATTTAGTCCCTGTACTTAAATACTATTGCAATTCCCATCAATGACATAACTTTAAGGCTAACATGTAGATACGTGAATTTAAGTGACTATTTGTTATTATATTGTGTTGTAGATGATAGATATGTTATTATATGTTTTTGGTGGTGGTAATGGTGGCCGGAGGTTGGTGGTGGTGGTCGCCGGAAGGGTCGCCGGATTCTGGGTTTAAAGTTTGGAGGTGTTGGCCGGAGAAGGTGAAATGGGTAGCCCAATTCCAAAGTAGCCCAAGGTGAAGTGGGTAGCACAATTCCATGAAAAGGGTATACATATGTCATTTATAATAAGACATAATAAAGACAAAACGGGACACGTGCCATGCGTAGCCTAATTCCAAAGTAGCCTATGTCCATTTTGAGAAGAAGAAAAAAAATCATATCTAGAAAAGGATAAATAGTTGGGCTACCGGGTTACTCTCCAAATTTTCAAATAATTTTTTCACTACGCAAATAGTAAACACCTTTAATTGTAATTATCAAAATAACAGATCCTTTCAAGTTATAAATAAAAACATTAACCAAAATATTTTAGTGTCTTAGTTACACGTTTAACAAACTTAGGGTGCGTTTGGTTCACAGAATGTTTTTGAAGGAATTGTAATCTTTGAAAGGAATTGTAATTTGAATGAATTGTAATTCAAAGAATTGGAATGTGTTGGAATTGTAATGTGTTCGAATTGTAATTGATGAAATCTGTCATTGTTTTTGGTTGACTAGCAACGTAATGTAATTCAGAAAAACATTAATAATAATAATAATAATAATAATAATAATAATAATAATAATAATAATAATAATAATAATAATAATAATAATAATAATAATAATAATAATAATAATAATAATAATAATAAAATAGTAATAATAAAATTATTTATTAAATAATAATATTATTTATTAAATAATAATATAATAATATTATTTGTTAAATAAAAAATAATAATAATAATAATAATAATAATAATAATAATAATAATTATAATAAAAAATAATAATAATATTAAATAATTAATAATTTTAATATAATAATAATAATAATATTAATAATTAATAATTTTAATATAATAATAATAATAATAATATAATATTAATAATAATAAAATAGTAATAATAATATTATTTATTAAATAATAATATAATAACAAATAATATTATTTATTAAATAAATAATAATAATAATAATAATAATAATAATAATAATAATAATAATAATAAAATAGTAATACTAAATTATTTATTAAATAATAACATAATAATATAAATAATATTATTTATTAAATAAAAAATAATAAAAAAGAATAATAATATAATAATAATAACAATAATAATAATAATAATAAATAATAGTAATTTAATAATTAATAATAATTATTATAATAAAATAATACTCCCTCCGTCCCAATTTAGATGTCATGGGCCCACAAAACACACATATTAAGAAATCTTTGTTTGTATGTTGTAAAATGACAATAATATCCTCAAGTTATTATTTCAAATCTTTGATTGTGTTTTGTCTTTTATGGGCAAAACTAGAAATTGCTTAAAAATGACAACTAATTTGGGACAACAAAAAGTGAAAAAATGGACAACTAAAATGGGACGGAGGGAGTAATAATAATAATAATAATAATAATAATAATAATAATAATAATAATAATAATAATAATGAATAATTAATACTTTTAATATAATAATAATAATATAATAATAATAATAATAATAATAATAATAATAATAATAATAAAATAATAATAATAATAATACTAATAATAATAATAAAATAGTAATAATAATATTATTTATTAAATAATAATATAATAACATAAATAATATTATTTATTAAATAAAAATAATAATAATAATAATAATAATAGTAATAATAATTTATATTAATAATAATAATAATAATAATAATAATAATAATAATAATAATAATAATAATAATATAATTATTTTTATTTTTTAAAATTAAATAATATATTAATAGTAATTAATAATAACGTTGAAAGATAAATAATGATATTTAACTTTTAAAAATCTGAATTCCAACGTAATTCAACACATTCTATCAAGTTTGCTATGTAATCTGAATTACATCACTCGACGTAATTGGTTGTAATCCAATTACATTTCTTTGCAAACCAAACAAGCAATGTAATGTAATCTGAATTACAATTACATCCATCCTGCCAACCAAACAGGATTGTAATGTAATTCAGATTACAATTACAATGAATTACACCCAATTCCAACGAACCAAACACCCCTTTAAGGGTTTACATGCAAGACAAAGTTTAATCCCTTTACAACAACAACAGGAGGAAGAAGGGAAAAAAAAAAAAAAAAAAAATTGACTCAAGAAGTTAAGTGATTAATAAAGTTTAGGGGTGTTAAGTCAAACGATCAACCAAAACCAAAATTACGGATAAAAAGTTAAAAACATTGACGCAAGAAGTTAAGTGATTAAATAAAGTTATCTAAAAGTTAAAAGATTAAACCATTATATAATACAAGAGATAAAAATATATACATAAACTACTACGTACTTTAGTTCGTTATTGACGGTGACAAATAATCACGTAAGGTTTGTTTAAATTTTATATTAAGTAATGTTAAAATAAAAAATGACTTAACGCATATATCTTTATTTTTATCATTTTATATTTTCATTAATCTTGTTATTAACAAACAACTTTTATATAACTTTTGGGATTCAGTTTTCTACATATTAAGTCAAATAAGTTAAGTTCAAACACCACCTTAGCTTATTAAAATAAGGCATAGTAATTTAATACAAAATCATGTTATCACAACCCGAGTTCGCTAAAATATCAAAATAATGATATTTAATATAGTCAATTAATTAACTGGTCAATAAAGATAATTAATACAGTTATTAAAATACCTCTTATATAAAAATACAAATTATCAAGCATATTGTACAACCAAATTAAACACAATTTCTACATTAAATTTCACTAATACAAATAATAAAGCAAATTATACAAATATACAAGCCCGAACGGGCAGCCAAATGGGCTTAAGCCCAAATGGGCGCGGGCCAAACGGGCTCGAGCCTAAACAGACATGGGCCAACGAGTTCGAGCCCGAACGGGCACGGAATATACTAAATTTTGATATTTGTAAATTTATTGTTAAAAAGAACATAATAAACTAAAATATATGGACCGGAAAATTTTATTTCAAGGTACTTGCCGCCGCAACGTGCAGGTACCTGAGCCTTAAAAAATGATCAGGAGCTTTACCATGAACATAACTATTGTAAAATGGAGTAATAGTTACCTTTATGTGGGACGATGTCAATGTTCCTTTATCTTCACCTGACTGATCCTTCAATATAAAATTTGAGGAATGGAAAATATGTTAATAAGAAATGTTAAGGATTATTATGACAAAAATAAAAAGGTTGCATGGTAGCCTTTCNTCCAAGCAATTAAATATTGTTTCAGAGAAGATTTTGAACGATTTCGGATCCATTTGCCCCTTTAGAGCAGGATGGATCATCTCGTCCAGGTTTTTCTTAACATCATATAATTGGTCTTTGACCAATCGAGTTAATAATTTATCCTTGGAGTTAGGTATGTATTGCTCAAGTTTTCTCATGGTATATAGGGGATTTTGTTCAAAAGGTTGTTTCATTGAAGAGTAAGATTTTATTGGCTGCTGGTTGTCTGCAGGTGAAGTTATCGCAGCCTCAGGTACACTGTTGCGTGACGGCGGCGGCTGATCTTGTTGATCTGAGGTATTTTGGTGATGTTGACGGCGGCGGCCGATGCTCAACATTTGAAATGATGATATCGGTGCTGCACGGATATGTTCCCGGATCTCATTAACCGATTGTCCGCCAGCATCAGTAAATCTTAACGGTAATTCGTTGACAAATGAGTGCAGATTTTTGTCGTCACGAACATCCGAACAAGCTCGACGTCTATAACCTTCCGAAATATTCGGCGGACCATCCGTTAATATGTATTGCATTGAAACTGGCTTGTTGGTTCGGTTGACCGCCTCATCAGAATCTGAAGCCCCCGGTCGGTCGGTCCGTGAGAAGGATGGCGCCTTACTCATTTTCTGGCTTACTAATGCCGACCGCTTATAGGATTATATAAGCTCACCTAACGTATGTAAATGGAGATCGGTAACTTATCTAGCTTTTTTCCCTCTTTGTTTCTTGTTTAAAGAGTTGAGGCTTGCCAAACTTCCGATCTCCCTGGCCAATGTATTTCTAAAAGGGCTGTTTTGTCTTCCCAAGTATAGGTCAAACAAGAATAGTGGTCCACCAACTCATCAAGTTTCATTTGCACCCTTATACTTTTTCTTATTTGCACCCTTACAAATTACATTAACTTTTATCAACTTGTTGACACTTATAAATTTATATAATTTGAACAAACATTCTCAAATATTAATGCAACAAACATAAATTATTATTATTATTATTATTATTATTATTATTATTATTATTATTATTATTATTATTATTATTTTACACACTCTAATGTACAAATTGAAGAAATAACATATGATAAATGTATAAATCCTTATAACACAAAATAGAGTATGCAAATAAAAAAATAGAGTGTACAAATCTTCTCCTGTTATGAACTTATGAGGACATTAAATATTTTTAATGCATATACAAATCACTATCATCGTTTAACTACTTCACGTATTATGAGGGTATTATGGTAAAAAATTAGATCACTTTCTTTCATTTTTTTATTTGTACAATATGAGAACACATTTGCTAAGTTAGCTTCAGTTTTTTCCTCTTTTGTTTTCTACCTTACTTTCTTTAATTTCACCTAAATAAAAAACTTAAGAACAGCTCATCACCGAAGCTGCTACCAAATAGTCGTAGTAGTTAATGCATTCATTACCATTTCCATATTCCCAACAACACTCACACAATATCACTTGTGATGTTCAAAAACGTATGAAAACATCTGAAAATGTATGAAAACGTAAGAAAACGGACGAATATGTATGAAAACGGATGAAAACGTATGGAAACGGGCGAAAACGTATGATAATTGGACGAAAATGAAAGAAAACGGACGAGAACGTATGAAAACGAACAAAAACTTAAGAAAACGGACGAAAATGGGCAAAAACGTAAGAAAACGGATGAAATTGTAAGAAAACAGACAAAAACGTAAGAAAGCGTAAAAACACGTCTGAAAACGGACGAAAACGTATGAAAAATGAACGAAAACGAAAGAAAACGGATGAAAACGTATGAAAACGAACAAAAACGTAAGAAAACGTATGAAAACAAACAAGAACATAAGAAAACAGACGAAAACGTATGAAAATCGATGTAAACGTAAGAAAATGTATGTAAACAGACGAAAACGTATGATAGCGAAGAAAATGAAACGTGATTGTAAAAAAAACGTGAATAAAGAAAAAAAAGACGTTAATTATAAAAAAGAAAAAAAACGAAATATATACATATACATATATATATATATATATATATATATATATATATATATATATATATATATATATATATATATATATACACACACA
>LBNU01038754.1:215979-233380 GCA_014162995.1 Artemisia annua
TAAACCGTTTTATATATATATATATATATATATATATACACACACACACACACGCACACACACACACACACACACTAGTAGTCATGGCCCGCCCAATGGGCGGGCATGCTTTATGGTTTCCGCAAATCATGTGATTTTACTTGTATTTTCTTTTGTGGTCTTCAGATATTTAAGTTAGTGTCTTTTTGTATTTTTTTTAATGTTTTTTTGTTTGTATATGCTAATAAATTAAATAGATGCAAGTAGTGAATATTAATCATTATTACTTAAACTCTATAGTGGACCTATACATGGTGTTTTAATATAGAATTTTTTAACATGTTCTGTTTAATAAAACAGAATAGAGCAAACTATATATGATTAAAAAGTTGTCATTTGTATATGCTAATAAATTAAATATCTACGTACGTGCGATTAGGGTACTACCTTGTCATGATATGTACAAAGTGCAACTATTTCACTAATCTTATGATTTCGGTCTCTATTGATCTTACTCATCTTCCCCACGGCTGCATCTTCAGCCTTTAACCTTCTCTCCATTTCTCTCTCTTTACGCCTATTTTCACGGATCTTCCCTCTCTTGAACCTTTCCATCATAGCCTTAGTAGTCCCGCTACCTAATATTCCTTCAAAACTTGCATTTTTAGCCAAGGCGATTTGAGATACTGTAAGCATTAGACACAGACCTGTTCAACCCACTTGACATGTTTCTTACAACCATTTTGTTCATTAGCGTACACCCGAAGAACAGATTTTACTCCGTACTAACTTGTAAGGTCATCGAGACTATCGTCGTAAATAAAAACCTCATAACAAAAGCTGCAATTGGGATTTCGTGATCCTATTTCAATCTTTGGTCTCAAGCAGTAAGCTATGAGCTCTGGGTCGGTTGGACAAAATTGATCAGAATGAGCACGTCGTCCCTGGTTATTGTTGGCCATTTAATAGCGTTATACTAAATACCTCAGCTTCCAACCAAAGGGCATTTATCACTCCCCATCTAATAGCATTATTTTGTGCTGCATTTTGTGCTGGCAGTTCTCAAAACAGGGTGCAAAATATTTATTCCTCGCATTCATACTAATATTTTCAACACTATCTAATACTACTTATAAACTCAAAAACATCATTATTAGATGGGTGTTTGTGTTAGCTAATTTATCCAGCTTACTTTCATGTGTCATAAGCCTTGTGGTACAATCACTATGAAGGTGTTACTCATAGAATATTAGAGAAAATATAAAGCTTGACAACCTTCGTGTTTACAAACTTATTTACATGAATGTTGCATTTGCTAAATCATAGATGGTTCAAGATTCCTGATTGACGCCTTCATTCCAGAACCTTGACAGCTGGCACATTTCTTTGAAGCGACTGACTTTGATCCATTACTGCAACATTTGTAACTTCTGTTAGACAACATAATAGAATATATTATAAATTAGAGACCATGGACTAAAAACACAAATCAGACTATTATTGATTTTGGTTTTTTTTGGTTCAGTGACCTGATTAAGTTTCAACTTTTCCAACTCAGCTCAAGACTCAAACTAATATCTATTTCTTGATCATTGGCAGTAAATCCCAATCACTACTTCTGATCACTATGACCATCTTTACTCAATCAGGGTTCAGAGACTTGGGTTTAGAGCAACAAATGCTCAAGTTGAAGCCAATACTAATCTCTTAAGCCACACTCATTTGTGATTCCCATTGCCTTTGATCATACCCCATTGGCTGACTTGTATTCACCATCAGACCCTGATCATATCTATTCTTATGTGCAAAACGCTCATGAACAAATTACCACGTCGTATGTCACAAAGAATGAGCTTTGCCGATACTACACTCAAACATTTAAAAGCTTCAATTGGGTCAGTTGTTTAACAATACTTTATCTTAATCATATATGATATATTTATTATTTTTTGTAATTCCAATAAACATTGACGGGTCAACGCCCAATTTTGACATGATCATTTTGCCACCTATAGTTTTAACTGACAGAAATAAAAGTTGTGCAAATAACATGGAATATGAAGCAAATTATAGTTACAACTAACCTGAAACATGTATCGTCCCCACATACAGTTGAAACCAGCTTTTTTTTAAGACATTGATTTGTTTTTTGCCACAACAATGAATAGCAAACCTTCATGTTCCCTATTGTTCCATTTGTGAGGTCTAGGGGTAAAATGGCAATATATCACATACCAACTTTTGGCGAATGTATAGGCAAAAGGGCATCATTGATATTACCCGAATAGTCATGAATATATGGCGACGACATGGCACCATGCCGGATATAACAGATTAAACCGATGCTATTATAATTATTTGTACCATCTGGAAGTTGACTCTGGTTGACTTTAACAATTGCAGCTGAAATTTATTCTTTCTGAAAATACCAAGCAAGTCTAAGGAATAGACTTTTGGTTCATTCTGACCGCTGCAAGAATGACCTTTTTACTACCAATTTTTTTTTATTGATACCTGTGACAGAAACACGTTACAGAGATTCAGTATAATCAGGATATTATCGATAGGAAAAAGTGGTATGAGTAACACCACAATGATATGGATGGTGATTTATAAACCATGTTCTAAAAAGGAAAATTAAGACAAATCAAAACCCGACAACAGTTCCTTTGACCGAAAATGAATGCAATGCTTGACTTCAGATAACTTGTCACACCCTGAATTTACCTGTTAAATGGCAGCGGAATTGAATTCCCGGGTGTAACGATCATGGCATCTCATACAAGGTTACATTGAACGACTTAAAGTGTCGTTTGAAAATACATCGTTTGATCATTTAAAACATCAGAGTTTACAAAATAGGTCCCATAATGATGTTACAAGTTCATGAAAACTAGTTCAACTTGATCAAACGTTACATAAGTGCATAAAATGAAAGGTAAGACGCGTCGACTCCTCGACTCCATGATGGTCCATATGCAAGTCACATGTTGTTATCTTAGTAACCTCAAGGAATGGTACAATCGGTAATGTATGAACTGAAGAAAATGAGGTGCAACTCCTAGCCGCAACTTGGAAGCTTATAAATTTTTAGGAAGAAAACCTATTAATCCATAGGTTTATATTTCAAAACCTTGTAATGGATGATTACTAATACTTGTAAATATTGTTGTTCTTGAAAAAAAATCTTGGTCTCCCTTGTGTTGAATTTGGAACGAGCTAGGACAAGAGAAGAGGAAGGAAAGAAATTTTCTTGATAAAAAAAAAATAAAATAAACACACCATGCAACTATGTGAATTTAGGTGAGACATGGGGTTTATATTGGAGGATTATGAGGTTTCCAAGTGTCCCAAGACACATAAGGGCCAGCCACCTCATAGGAGGTGGTGGCTTGTTCATTATTTTGTACACTATTTTGTTTACGGGGTACCGTTTAGTGTATAGTTGGGTAGTTTTAGCGTTAACGGGTACCGGGTTAATTAAAAACAAAATATAACGTGACTAACCGGGATATAATAAAGTTTTAAAAATTATAAAAATATAATTTTTGTAAACATTGGGTGTTTTGATAGTTATCACTTTGTTGGTACAATTTATGTTATATATAAGTTCAAGTAATGGTTTAATATTTGGTAGCTCACCAAAATATATAATATATAGTTTTATAACCTTAGTGGAATTACGACTAATATAAAAATATATTAGTGCCCTAGTGGAGTTTGTTTGGTACATTAGGTTAAAAACTAATAACATGTCTTATTATTTATATACAAATAAATAAATAAGTATAACTTGAAAATATATATCTACGAGTGGAATAGAATGCAAATGATGTCGTGATGCAATGCAGACTAACCCTAGTCTATGAAATGTACGATGAATGACAAGGTGACTCAACCTACCCAGTTTCGTCAAATGAATATCCGTAAACCCTGTTTACGTGAAATGATGAATGGTAAAATTGAAGAATTGAAATCTGTGAATAGTAAATTGTTTAGACTTGTAAAAAGGACCTGAAATTATGAATTGTGACATAACTTACCAAGAGAGGATGTTTGGAACAACCTATTGTCAAGTTCCATACGGGCCTTTTCCAGCTGTTCATTTGCAGTAGTCAAAGACAACCAAGCTTGATAACATTCATCAGTCTTATGTTGACACTGAGTTGTCAACTCTTGTATCTTCTTTTCATATTTTTCAAATGATTTCTTTCACATTACTTCTGAAATATTCAGTATTCAGTTTACGTCATTCATTTACAATATAGCAATAATGCATTACTAATATACCAATGGCTGATATTTGGTACCTCCCATCTCTTTAGGCAGGCCAGGCAGACCCAAATGACAGCATTGTTACCCTTCTTTGTGAGCCTTTGCATAAATGTACCGTCAACACCATCAGGATGAGTTTATAATGTTAATATTGATGAATACCATAATCATTAGAGATGGCAAGATGAGTCAAGCAAATTCAATAACAGGTCAAAGCGGGTTGGGTACATGATTGCAAATAGCCACCTTTAATGATGATATGACATTACATAAGTCGATTTAGAAATGTTAATTCACCTTATGATCTTTTCATGTTGTGTATCATGTGCATACACCAACATCTCTGATGCCTTCTCACTTGCAGTTTCAACCATCAATAAACCCATGCTAATAGCAGAAGCTTCACCAGCAACAACACTGTTGGTGTAAAGTACGCTATTTATCTCATCATAGATATCTTTATCAGCATTTCATAGAGCCACCACGCCTGGACCTAAGCAAGCACCGTACTGTACAACCTGCGCTAACCAACGGGTGGTGTAAATGTAGACTTCAAGAAATTAATGATATTATTTTATGTTAGCAGAAAAGCACCTCAACATAGTTGTTAAAGGTATTGGTATTTGTTGGTTTGAGGCTGTGAGCTCCAGGTGTATGTGATAGTAAAACAATAGAGTGGTCCCTTCTTCTCACCATTGAATCTGTTTTACTCCCCACGGAATTGATGATGCTTAGAAAATCATCCTTTAAAAAAAGTAATAGGATTCAACAAATTGTAGCTTTGTATTCTTAATCAAGCTCATGTAATCATTCTTGACTTTCGTTGCCTATTGCAATCATTCACGAAGATAACTTACGTTTCATATGGTGTGATACATACACTATTTCTCATGTGACCCAAACCAAGAACCCATCACAATAGCAGCTACACATTACTGTAGTTGGTTGTATAGCTAATTCCCATATATTTGTTGAAGTTAGTCCTATAAAAAAATTAGGACTATAGCAAAGAATAAAGCTCACAACACCACATTTTGGACGTTAAGTTTTTGGTGCTTGCATGGGGGCCTAAGTTTTTTTCAATATCAGAAGGCTTATGCTATCCCTGCATAAGAATTGGGGATCGGATGTGGGCAAAATTCCTGCTAATGGCTCCCTTTGACCGAGATGTACAGAAAGAGTTTGGAACATATAAGGGGGTGCGCATAATATTCACTGTCACGATAACATGTTAAGACTTGAGTGCATTGCTAAGACCTCATGAGTGTAGAAGGCGGGAGGCAGGGGGAATTTGTGGTAAAGAGAACTTTGTTAAGTAACAGCCTAACAACACCCTATTCATGGCTCTGAAGTGGTTTTGGTCTTTCAATTTATACTTAACAACTCAGAAAAATTCAGATCATATGTAACAAATATTACTAATACACAGGGTGATTGTTCACTTATAGCTTTAGGAAAATAAATATCATCAAGCATGAGTTGAATTCAAAATAGTTACAACCTCACAATATCTTATTCCCGGGTTTCAAGTCTTTTTTTGTCTTTCAAATTATACTTTACAACCCAGAAAAATTCAGAGCATATGTAACAGATAGTAGTATTACACAGGCCATCTGTCGGCTAAGTCCTTCACGGAAAATGTTATCAAGACGACTAAGAGAAAATGTATATTGTAAACATGTTGCTAAGCTCAAGGTTTTCACTTTCAGTGTAAGGTATAAAGAAGCAAAACTGATATTGCTTACCATAATGGCATCGATCTCTCTTGAGTCATTGGTGTTCGTTTGGGTTGAAGAGAGGCTTTCCACCAAGAGGGGCTCTGTAAAAAGCAGGGGTTTTGAGAAAATGATAGAAGGAACATCATTAGCAACAGGTGTTGCTTGGGTTTCAGTCTCAGAACCTATAAAAACATACATGATACATCCCAATGACTAAGTTCTTTCCATAACCGTGATCTCTGTACGTTGACTAAGTTCTTTCCATACCCGTGATCATGCTTTTGTTTAAAAATTTTATGCAATACTTGGGTTGTGCCAAACCATACCAAAATTCGTACCCGTAATGTTGAACATTGTCTTTAAACGATTACCCAATACCATACATGAAGCTGAAAATGTAAAAAAGAAAAGAGAACACTATTTTAAAAAACGTAAGAAGGCCAAATATGATACAAAGAATATATCAATGACAAGAACATACATGATACATCCCAATGACTAAGTTCTTTCCATAACCGTGATCTCTGCACGTTGACTAAGTTCTTTCCATAACCGTGATCATGCTTTTGTTTAAGAAATAATTATGCAATACTTGGTTGTGCCAAACCATACCAAAATTCATACCTGTAATGTTGAACATTGTCTTTAAACAATTACCCAATACCATACATGAAGCTGAAAATGTAAAAAAGAAAAGTGAACACTATTTTCAAAAACGTAAGAAGGCCAAATATGATACAAAGAATAGATCAATACCTTGTGCTCTTAAATTGCTGAACCCTCTTCCAATAGATTCAATCGCCGGATACACAATTAGTAATTAGGCAACCGAAACACCAGTTGTTGGGAATGTTTTAGAAGACGTCGCTCATCAAAGCTTTCCCATCCTTTAAGATGCCATCATATTTTTTTTTTGTCAAAGTCAGCGTACAAAAACACAGAAACTATGAATTAGAATAACATACCTGTCAAAACATTTCCATTGTTATTTCGGTGCCATGGAGGTCCAGATTCGATACCTGGGTGCAGTTCTTTAACAATGTCACTGGAAGTGATTTTAGCCCGTTATGATGACAGTAAGAATAACAACTAAAATATTTGAATAAAACAATTAAAGAGCTTATACGCATTACAAAGGAAATAAAGTACCATTTCACAATCATTAGTTAATGCATTCAACACACTCTTGTAACGATTTTCAGATGTGATATGAAGCGAAGACAACGCACCAAACCATGCGGCAAACATACCCGACTCGCGATGCGTTCCATCCAAACTATTATCTTGGTGGTAATTCAGTAGCAATTCAATCATTTACTTATATCTGAAAATTGATAATATGATCGCGGTTGCACTATTGCAAATAGAGGTGTAGGAAAATATCATTACATCAACTTGTAATAATGGCACCTCTGGAACTAAGGGAGTAAGGGTAGATACTTCATGTTTTAAGCTTAATGTGAACAGTAGCATTGTGCATAAATCATATCGATAGGCGATTTAAATCTTCAGAAAAAAAATGCATAGAAGTGTGCAACACTATGTACCTCTACCACAGGTTTTGCAACAACTTCATAAACTCGCTTCTGGGATGCAAATTCCGTGAGTACATCATCAAATTCATAGGTATACGGGTCCCAGATGTCTTTCAAAGTTTTAACCATTTAAGATGTGGCGTATCACGTATGCAATTATCAAAGTTGAAATTATTAAGCACACCTAAAAAGTATAGTTGCAGGTCAATCTAAATCTATAAACTTTGAGATGGCATAAGCTAAAGTTAAGTAAAAGGAAATGGGAAGAACCATGAAATTGCGAGAGATGGTGAAGAGGTTAAATTGAGTCTTGCGTGATGAACAAACTTAAATACAGAGTGATTGTATGTTTGTTAACTTGTACAACTGTGCCGCATAATTCCCCTTTCTATGGCTGCTGATTATGAGACTTGAAATAGAATAACAGTGCATCTGATCACAANTTATCAAAGTTGAAATTATTAAGCACACCTAAAAAGTATAGTTGCAGGTCAATCTAAATCTATAAACTTTGAGATGGCATAAGCTAAAGTTAAGTAAAAGGAAATGGGAAGAACCATGAAATTGCGAGAGATGGTGAAGAGGTTAAATTGAGTCTTGCGTGATGAACAAACTTAAATACAGAGTGATTGTATGTTTGTTAACTTGTACAACTGTGCCGCATAATTCCCCTTTCTATGGCTGCTGATTATGAGACTTGAAATAGAATAACAGTGCATCTGATCACAAATGGTCTGCAACCAAGACGTATAACTTGGATGAAGCAACCTGACTCCAAGTTCTTTCTTCATATGCTCATTCACCACTCATTTTTCTCCCCTTAAACTTAAACTCCCCTCGACAGTAAACAATTTTTTTGTAGCTGGAGACGCCACTTTCTTGATCTTGGATGGCCATGTCTCACTAATCAGTTTATGAGCGTATGAAAACACTTCTGTTTTTGGGGCAAAATTGTCATTCATAATGTTGTAAATTCTTCTGAAATAACAACAGAAATCATATTACTCCATATCATTTAAGTTGTTAAACTCCCCTCGAAAGTCAACAAATTTTTTGTTGCTGGAGACGCCACTTTCTTGATCTTGGATGGCCATGTCTCACTAATCAGTTCATGAGCGTATGAAAACACTTCTATTTTTTGGGCAAAATCGTCGTTCAAAATGTTGTAAATTCTTCTGAAATAATAACAGAAATCATATTACTCCATATCATTTAAGTTGAACAAACCAAGGCTACCTAATGCAATAAATACGTAACCTGGAGATGGTTTGTGACTGACCTTTTTTTATAATGGTATCATATTATTAGGAAAAACTTATATGTTTAAACTTGTTACACGTAGGATTCGAAATCACGAATCACATACCTGTGAATACATCATGTGTGTTGCATCTGACTGACACATCTTAGCATCATTGAAACATATTCAAAGTTTATTATCATAAATTATCTTAAGAAAAGCATTGTTTGGTATTGCCTTTAAAAGTGTGGATCTTTTAATTATTGGGCTAATATCAATGGCATTAAAATGTTCTAGAGATAGTATCGGTTAAATAGGTCATTCAACTATACCTGATGATTAACGATATTAGCATACAGCCTTTGAATTTCCCATTCTTCATGATCTGCAAATAGCGTTGCTTTCGTTGCAGCTGTAGTAAATGAAATGCTTACTGTATTTCTGATCTTTTTTGAAGATATAGAAGTAGCAATTGTCATTAAACGATTACCCAATATCATACATGAAGCTGAAAATATAAAAAAGAAAAGTGAAAACTATTTTAAAAGATGTAAGAAGGCCAAATATGATACAAAGAATATATCAATGACAAAAACATACATGATACATCCCAATGACTAAGTTCTTTCCATAACCGTGATCTCTGCACGTTGACTAAGTTCTTTCCATACCCGTGATCATGCTTTTGTTTAAAAAATAATTATGCAATACTTGGGTTGTGCCAAACCATACCAAAATTCGTACCCGTAATGTTGAACATTGTCTTTAAACGATTACCCAATACCATACATGAAGCTGAAAATGTAAAAAAGAAGTGTGAACTCTATTTTCAAAAACGTAAGAAGGCCAAATATTATACAAAGAATAGATCAATGACCTTGTGCTCTTGAGATGCTCAACCCTCTTCCGATAGACTCAATTGCTGGATACACTATTAGTAATTAGGCAACCGAAACACCAGTTATTTGGAATGTTTTAGAAGACATCGCTCATCAAAGCTTTCCCATCCTTTAAGATGCCATCATTTTTTTTTTGTCAAAATCAACATACAAAAACACAGAAACTATGAATGAGAATAGCATAACTTTTAAAACATTTCCATTGTTATTTCGGTGCCATGGAGGTCCAGATTCGATACCTGGGTGCAGTTCTTTAACAATGTCGCTGGAAGTGATTTTAGCCCGTTATTATGACAGTAAGAATAACAACTAAAATATTTGAATAAAACAATTAAAGAGCTTGTACGCATTACACAAAGAAAGAAAAAGTACCATTTCACGATCATTAGTTAATGCATCCAACACACTCTTGTAACGATTTTCTGATGTGATATGAAGCGAAGACAACGCACCAAACCATGCGGCATTTGGTCTAAACAAACCCGACTCGCGACGCGTTCCATCTAAACTATTTTCTTGGTGGTAATTCAGTAGCGATTCAAACATTTACTTATATCTGAAAATCGATAATATGATCGCGGTTGCACTATTGCAAATAGAGGTGCAGGAAAAAATCATTTCATCAACTTGTAATAATGGAACCTCTGGAACTTAGGGAGTAACGGTAGATACTTCATGTTTTAAGCTTAATGTGAACATTAGCATAGCACATAAATCATATCGATAGGCGATTTAAATCTTCAAAAGAATTAAAATGCACAGAAGTGTTCAACGCTACATACCTCCACCACAGGTTTTGCAACAACTTCCTAAACTCTCTTCTGGGATGCAAATTCCGTGAGTACATCATCAAATTCATAGGTATACGGGTCCCAGCTGTCTTTCAAAGTTTTAACCATTTAAGCTGTGGCATATCACGTATGCAATTAGCAAATTTGAAATAATTAAGCACACCTAAAAGGTATAGTTGCAGGTCAATCTAAATCTACAAACTTTGAGATGGCATAAGCTAAAGTTAAGTAAAAGGAAACGGGAAGAACCATGAAATTGCGAGAGATGGTGCATAGGTTAAATTGAGTCTTGCGTGATGAACAAACTTAAATACGGAGTGATTTATGTTTGTTAACTTGCACAACTGTGCCGCATAATTCCCCTTTCCATGGCTGCTGATTATGAGACTTGAAATAGAATAACTGTGCATCTGATTACAAATGGTCTGCAACCAAGACCTATAACTTGGATGAAGCAACCTGACTCCAAGTTCTTTCTTCATATGCTCATTCACCACTCACTTTTCTCCCCTTAAACTTAAACTCCCTCGACAGTAAACAATTTTTTTTGTAGCTGGAGACGCCACTTTCTTGATCTTGGATGGCCATGTCTTACTAATTACTTTATGAGCGTATGAAAACACTTCTGTTTTTGCGGCGAAATCGTCATCCATAATGTTGTAAATTCTTCTGAAATAACAACAGAAATCATATTACCCCATATCGTTTAAGTTGAACAAACCAAGGCTACCTAATGCATTAAAAACGTAACTTGGAGATGGTTTGTGACTGACCTTTTTTTATAATGGTATCATATTATTAGGAAAAACTTATATGTTTAAACTTGTTAAATGTAGGATTCGATAGTCACGAATCACATACCTGTGAATACATCATGTGTGTTGCATCTAACTGACACATCTCAGCATCATTGAAACATATTCAAAGTTTATTATCATAAATTATTTTAAGAAAAGCATTGTTTGGTATTGCCTTTAAAAGTGTGGATCTTTTAATTATTGGGCGAAAATCAAATATAACCATAAATCTGTCCAAAAAAATGTAGCCCTAAAAAAACCTCAAGTTGAGAATTAAACTTACATAATTGAATTGATTGAGGTAAAACTTGTCGAATGCAATTTTATGCTCCATCTCTCAATCTAAAGATTCGGCACACAAAAAAGAAAGAAAAGAAAAACATATAAAAATTTACATAAACGTGTAAACATATAAAAGTAAGAAAAGTACCCGATATCAGAATCATGAACACAAAAATCATCTCGGCTTTGAAGATTGGATATATAAAACATGAAACCTGAAAAAATCAATAATTGTATTATGATCACAAAGATTTTAGGATTGTATTATACAGTAATGAAGATGAATAAATATCACGTTAGGGTTTAGCATGGGAGGCAGAATAAAACTAAAATACCGTACATAATGATATTAGGGTTTTCTATAATGAATAAAATAGGGTATATGAATTTAAATTTTTTTAAAGCTATAATTAAGGATAGATATTGTAATCTAATTACATACCTTTATCAATAATAGGCAACAAAATAAATCCCAAGGATTGTGTTAGTGTAGTGGTAAAGGTGTATGGTAATATTACTCACAACCCATGCTCGAATCCAGCAACATGCTTTTTTGAGAATTAAAAATCCGAATTTTATGATAATTAAAAAATTAAAACCACATGGTAATTCCGGATTTAATTTGCTAAAAATGTGCCTACGTGGCATGCTTACATGGCATGTTGCTTACGTGGCGCTCCAGTGGCGTTGAGGTGGAGTTTTGGATGAATATGTGGCATTGATGACGTCATGTACATCCTGTTATATATATGTTATAGATATATATAGTGATGTACTCCATGCAATACCATTCTTATATACAGTACTTTACAGTACCATTTTAGACCGTTAGATCACTTAATCAATGGATGAGATCACTTGTGCTTTTAATGTAATTAATTGAAAGATCAAGCCATTATTTAAAAAGCTATAAAGGCTAAAAGGGTAATCTAGGTACTTCCTATTATCCCTAAAAAGATGCAATNGATATACATTGTCAGTAAGTTGTTTTAATTGTTTATTTTATTTTTGTAGATGAATCGATTTTAATTTTGTATTGGTTTTAATTTAACGTTTTTTTTTCGATCTTGATTTTTTTTGTTTGTGAATTTGTTTTTATTGGATCTTGATATTTTTTTTGTTTGTGTATTTGTTTTTTTATGGTTGCCGGATTTTTAGATGGTAGCCGGATTGTAGTCGCCGGATCTGGTTATACCTTGGTTTTTTAGGTGTGGAGGCTGTTTACGAATTTCATCTTTATTGGCCCTTTCTCCATAAATTTTGGGATTCGCCTGTTAATGATGTGAGTAACTAGGTTTTTGGGTTTGGTGATGTTTTTAGAGCCTGGTAGGGATCGCGGTTCCAGTTTGGTTGTGCGGCCTCTCATGGATCTAAACTGGGTTGCTTGTTGAAAACAACCATGCTAAAGATTGATTGGTAATTTATTTATTTTTATTTACTTTTTTATTTATTTATTTTTTAGATTTAGTTCTGCATGTAGGTTTATTTTTTTAGATGAAAAGGAAGGGTTAATGTTGAAATCAGGTGTATTGTAGTCTTAGGGAATATGAGTGTAATATAATTTTGATAGTACGACTATTTTCAAATAGTTTTTTACTTTGTTTAAAAGGATGAACCAAATGGTTATATGAGCTTTCATGGTTTCAAGATTAAACATACATGCTCAAAACATATATGTTTTACTTAGTAAACATATATGTTTTATGTTCAAAACACGTATGTATTTTGGTCAAAACAGGGGTGTATTTTGGTTTTATGTAACTTTGATTAAGTTTTATAGTTCAGTACATATATGTTTCTTATTAAGTTTTATTTTATCAACTAGTTTTACAATTAATTTAACATGACATAATTTGATATAACTAGTTTTTTTGTTGTTATATATTTTTTTCAGTGGGGAAGGCTCAATCATAGGAAAGACGGTGTATGTGAAAATGATCAACGAATGCAATTGTGTTTTTAGAAGGCATGCACATATGTTCTCAAAAGACTTGCATATATGTTTTTAGAAGTTGAACATATATGTTTCTAATTAATTTGATGAGAAAGCCCCATGTGCACCTACGTTCTTGGAAGACATGCAGATATCTTCCAATAAATTTGATGAGAAAGCGAAGAGTGCACACATATTTTTAAGTGGCGTGAACATTTATATTTAACAAGATACTTGTAATTGAATTGTATTTTATTTGATATCGAATTTTGTGCATAATATTTATATTCTTGGTTAGCTATTAATTTTATGTTTTTATTTTTTGTCATAAATTTCAAAGATCCAAGAATATACACTAGAAACATATGTGCAAGTACCATTTTATGTAAAATAAGTTTGACAAAACATATATGCACTTTCAAAAGACATGTCTGTTGAAAAAAATAAAAAATTAATTATTTTTAATTCCGAAATTAAGGGGTAGATAAAAATGTTTTTTTTAATTAAAAAATTCAAAAAGAAAGTAAAAAGATGTTTTACTATTTTACCCTTTTGAATAAATTAAAAAGATTTAATAGTACTCATACTATAAAGTACTGTATTTAATATTGGTACTGCATATAACGCGCCTTTATATATATATATATATATATATATATATATATATATATATATATATATATATATATATATATATATATATANTATATATTATAACTATTATAAATATAATTTATATAATATATCTATAATATATTATATAATGAATATATATATAGTATATATATATATATATATGTACTAAATATAATATATTACTGTATATATAATAAAAGGCAAAAAAGACAAAGGAAGAGGGAAAACACATGGACTAAGTCGTTACATAGTTAAATCTTTAGGTTATCCACCATTAGATCAAATAGAATTGGTGGTGGGGATTTGTCATTTTGCGTATGCACCAAAATTAAAGTATCCAAATAAAGTGTACAATTTTAGGTTCTATGTTATTGATATACCATTATGGTTTTTACTTTTAAGTTAAACGGTAAAAGTAGTTTCAATTACTTCGCGGTTTGTTCTTATAAAATCATTTGATTTAATTTGATCTATATTTGAGCCCGTGCATTTTCACTTTTTTTTTAGTAATACACTAATACTCTATGTTTTTGTCAGGTGGACAAATTGAGCTGACCTATTTAACTGCGGCAAATGTTACTTAATAATGCTCTGACGTAAAATTGTAAATAGTTTTATTATTATTATTATTATTATTATTATTATTATTATTATTATTATTATTATTATTATTATTTATTTTTTTTTTTATTTTTTTTTAATTTTAATTTTGTTAAAAGGGTTATCCAAAAAGTACAAAAAAGTAAATAGTAAATAGTTTGAATTGAAAGAAACAAAGTACAAAACAAGATCAGCTGTATATGCTTTGTAAACACGATATTCATTAAGTCGATCCATCTTTTCCAGTTTCTCTAATCTTGTTTAACGACTTCAGTTGACCCTTGATCTTGCTCGTCTGGTTCAAATGCTTTCTTTCCGCACAGAACTTCCAGTAATAATACTCCAAAGGAGAAAACATCGGATTTGTGCGTCACAAATCCAGTCTTTTCATATGTTGGGTCGACATACCCTATCGTTCCCATAACCTCAGCAAGGAGATAACGGTGCCTTCGAGGTTTTGTATTTTTCAGCGAAATTCCAAAACCAGATAACTTGGGTTCCCAGTTATCATCCAATAAAACTTTGGAGCTTTTAATGTTACGATGAATGACACTCAAATCGTGTCCTTCATCATAATGTATGTAACTCAATGCACGCGCAATACCAACACATATCTGCAATCGTTCCGTCCATCCGAGGTTTGAGTTGTCTAGATGAGTTTTGAGACTAGCGTTGGCCTCGTATTTGGTTATGATGATCTTCTCCTCTTCATCACAGTAGCCAATAAAAGAAACCAGATTATCATGCTTGAGAGCAGAAAGCATATTAATCTCGTGCTGAAACTCTAGTTCTCCTTGGCCATAATGACCATGTAGCTTCCTCGCAGCGATTTCGATCCGTTCTCCAGAGGGCTGCAACAGGTTTCCTTTATAAACCTTACCGAATCCACCTTCGCCAATGAGATTTTTAAAGTTGTTGGTGGCCTCTACTATCATTTTAAGTGAGATTTTGAACTCATCAATCTGTTTGGATGAAGAAGACATTTTGTTTGTGTAAACAAATTAGAAATGAGTTTTAGAAAGGGGAGTTGGGCAACAACTGATGAATGTGAAGAAAAAGATATTCAACTGATAGTCTGACACACCTATTAATATGTGATAGCTTGCATGTATATACAGGCAACAATATAATATCCTTTTCAAAAAAAAATATAATATCCTTTTCTTAATTTAACCATTAGTCTAGTCACAATATGTTTTTCGGCTGGCACATCGTATTTCTTTCTCTAGTGATCAGACATGACCCATGTATTTTATTTTATATAAAAGGAAAAAAAGGGGGTTTTGTTTGTGTTTTGTGAGTGTGTAACTTCAATCGAAAATTAGACCGATGTTTGCATTTGTTTCGTCGACTGATCTATGACCGATCCTCCACATCGACCTTGACCGATCTCCACCTCGGTCACAACATGACTTCGACCGATATTGGTCCGGCCCATTGTTTATAGTAGATCTATAGAGTTTTCACTTGAAATTTACATAAGTTTTCATTTACAAATCAATAATTACTCCTGTTACATACATCTATAACAACTATCGACATTTTTCTGTTATCATATAGTAAATGTACTTTATAAAGTAACACCTTATGTGCCGAATTAATACTCCGGTTTGCATCTTCTCCGGTTATGTTGACCGCAACACCCGCGATAAAACATGCCCACTAGTGAAAATTCATTTGGTCTATCAGTATGTGAGGAGCCTACTAATTACTCCGTAAAAAAGTTTAAGGGTTTAAATAACTATTAAGCATATTGTGCTATAAATTGTGGACATGAATATTTACCGTTCAAATGGGAGCTGATATTTACACGGAGAGATTTACTACTTCCACAGAAATTAAATGTTCAATGACTTTTATACCCTCACTAGCCTTCTCTTTTTACAACGTTTTGTTTCTTCTTTCAAACTTCCAAATTCCAATCGCGTCTCACATCACATACAAACTGTGTAATATATAAATTGAATTAACAATGGAAGCCTCAATTCCACCAGTGTGGCCATCAATTTATTTAATGGTTAGTTGATGATACACAATTTTTTTAAGAGATTAAATAAAATGGTGTTCATGTTCGGCTAGAATGAATCTAAAATGCAACTCCTCTGCCTTCTTTCACTTAAATATCATCCTCCAATTTTAATCTCTCGCATACACACACACGTGAGGAATTATGAAAACGATTTGGTCTCAAATTTTGTATCAATGAAGCCATAACAATCCGATAAGAATGGTCCTTCAACTTGGAATCCATTTTTTACTTGTTTATCCGATCCAATATTGTTTCTTAACGGGGTTGAAATTGAAAATAATAATTTAGGTGAAGGTGCGTTATGGGTAGAAAGTCAAGAGTTTAGGTTAAAAGGTAAAAGCTGATGTGACGCTGACGTGGTAGTGCGTTAAGTTTTAACCTGCGGTCACGTTACCGCATGGTCTTATAATATTGCATAAAATATGCATATACAACTGGCAGACAGACCTAACAATTATATTGTTTGAGTTTGATTTATTATTTGTTCGTCTTGAAGATTGTTTATTATACTAGTGAATAGCCGTTAGAATATGCTTGGAAGCTCGGTATATGACTATATATTTTCATATTATCATGTAGGAAACTCACAAATTATATCCACTTTTTTTTTTTTTTTTTTTTTTTTTTTTTTTTTTTTTTTTTTTTTTTTTTTTTTTTTTTTTTTTTTTTTTTTTTTTTTTTTTTTTT
>LBNU01038754.1:235057-266304 GCA_014162995.1 Artemisia annua
AAGGACAAGATTTGAACCGGCTTGGTGTTAGGATGGATCACATGATGATCCATGGAACGATAAAAGGCAAGTGAACATGAAAGACCGGAAAACAAGAAGAAAAGCAATCGAATTGCTTGATAAAAGAAATACCGAAAGGTGTTTTCTTTGGTGAAGGACTTGGAACAAGGAAACAACGACAACCATTTGAAGTTGATCGTGGCCAAACAACACTTAGGGTGAATTTGGAGAACAAGCCGAGACAAAGGATCTAGGGCACGCATTGGAAACCAAGTCGACACAAGATGGACAAGAAGGAAGCAACCAAGGAAACAATGACTTTGATGTCATTGTTTGAAAAAGACCAGAAGGATCAACTCAGTAGAATTTGATATTAAATCATTAGAGGGGAAAATGTTAGCCTTTAATGTTTTATATCAAATGTTATGTTAAGACTTTAGTTAGGATATGTAATGCGTATGTATTATTAGTGTTTGGGTCGATTTAGGTCTGTTACATGGGTCCAAACTATTAACCCAAACAGGCCCATTTATAAGCAGTTATAGGTAGTTATTAGTATGCAACGTTTAACTTAGGGTTGCAACGTTTATTCATGAATCGACATGTCTCTTGTGGCACCGATTCATATAGTATATTGATGCGCGTGGATTGCAACACGCACTACGTTTTACCTCTTGAGGGATCTCGAGAAGCTTGCAATCCCCACCAGGCAGTGTACCTGACCGATGTAGTATAGTGAAGTGGCAAGTACCGGGGGATTGATCGTTCTCTCACAGGGAATAGTGTTCGTTAGGTTAAAAACTACTCTAATCTAGGTCTAAGGGTGGAGGAAGATTCTTTTTGTATTTTTTTGTGTTTTATGAAAGCAGTAAATCTCTGGTTTTGGAGGATAGGTCAGAATTAGTTGCTAGTCAACTAACCCAAGTTATCTACTTCTAAGCTACTTATATTTTTGTATTTTTTTTGTTTAGAGAAAATCAGTGGTGGAGAATATATATTGTATGAATAAAGACTTATATTCAATTGAACATGCAAGTTGGAAGGGTTTGGATACCCTCCAAGGTCTGTAAAACTCGTACTAGGGTTTTGGTCCCAAGTTCTCCACTCTAAACTTCCTCTCAAATAAAAGAAAAACGTTCTATATATATAGATTTTGCGGGCTGACAGCGTCAACCCAATAAGTGACGTCGTCAGCTCGGCGATTAGGGTTTTCAGACGGCCTTCCTTGCCGTGGTCATAATTGCTGGTTCCAGATCTGACGGCCTTGGTTGACGGCGTCACCAATTTGCACTACGAACTCTCTGGCCCGTCACGAGTCTTTTTTCCACTTCTGGACTTCACTTGTTCCTGACGGCGTCACCTTCTGTGATCTTTAAGGTCTTTTGAGTTTTTGTTGTTTTCCGCACTTTTTCACTCTGAAAACGCCCGAAAATGCTTCTTTTGTGATTTTCCCTTCAAAAGTACCTAAAATGAGAAAAGAAACGACTTTGGGTGAAATCCAAACCAAAAACATACGAATTAGGACTCAAACCGACCCCTAAAAACGTAACATTTTTCGTCTCATCATATATATAGGGATAGAATTCATTGTAACCAATTAACCTTTTCAGTTAATAAACATCGTTATAAAGGTTCAAACCTTCTGTGTTTTATTACTCCTTTAAATGATACTTATACATGTTGTTGTTTGATCATATTCGATCCTGGAAACCCCCTCTAGAACCTGTGCAAAAGTGGTATCAGAGCCAAGGGATCAAAACAACACACTCAAGATATCTGCCATGAATAACGATGAAGATAAAGGAGAAAAAAAAGGGACATATTCAAGAAAGAAGAATAGAAGGAAAGGAGAAGAAGAAAACATGGTTGCGGTTTTGTTACAAAGAAAGAATGAACAACAGATTGTTCACAAGAGATCGAGAAAGAAAAAATCAACCTTGATGTTGTGATAGTACGATGATCAGAAGAAGATAAAATCTTTGCAACAAACCAACAAAAGCCATCATAAGAAGAATGAAGATCATGTTATTTGCAAGATTGCACAGATGCAGGGACTAACAACTGAGGAAGGAGACACAATCAAAGGGTGTTTTCAAAAGTTCATAGACTTGGTCATAGTGTACCATGACACTGCACAGATTCCATGATAAGCCACAATTTGAGAAGGGTGAAAGCAGTTGGACTGCAGAACAAAGGAACCCTCAAGGCTCGGATGGACTGGTAGTTAGGGATGGACAAGAAGGACAAGATTTGAACCGGCTTGGTGTTAGGATGGATCACATGATGATCCATGGAACGATAAAAGGCAAGTGAACATGAAAGACCGGAAAACAAGAAGAAAAGCAATCGAATTGCTTGATAAAAGAAATACCGAAAGGTGTTTTCTTTGGTGAAGGACTTGGAACAAGGAAACAACGACAACCATTTGAAGTTGATCGTGGCCAAACAACACTTAGGGTGAATTTGGAGAACAAGCCGAGACAAAGGATCTAGGGCACGCATTGGAAACCAAGTCGACACAAGATGGACAACAAGGAAGCAACCAAGGAAACAATGACTTTGATGTCATTGTTTGAAAAAGACCAGAAGGATCAACTCAGTAGAATTTGATATTAAATCATTAGGGGGGAAAATGTTAGCCTTTAATGTTTTATATCAAATGTTATGTTAAGACTTTAGTTAGGATATGTAATGCGTATGTATTATTAGTGTTTGGGTCGATTTAGGTCTGTTACATGGGTCCAAACTATTAACCCAAACAGGCCCATTTATAAGCAGTTATAGGTAGTTATTAGTATGCAACGTTTAAGTTAGGGTTGCAACGTTTATTCATGAATCGACATGTCTCTTGTGGCACCGATTCATATAGTATATATAGGGATAGAATTCATTGTAAACAATTAACCTTTTCAGTTAATAAACATCGTTATAAAGGTTCAAACCTTCTGTGTTTTATTACTCCTTTCAATGATACTTATACATGTTGTTGTTTGATCATATTCGATCCTGGAAACCCCCTCTAGAACCTGTGCAAAACTATTGGCTTCAGATAACAAACCTTGTAAATATTGATACTATACACCATGGAGTTGCATTTTGCAAGAACAGTTACCACGACGGCAAGCATTTTGCACGTTAATTTTTTTAGCATGTATGAAAGAAAAAAAAAGAATGCCAGAGAACCTCAGACGATTAAATCGTGCGGGCAATGTACTAAAAAGGCTCTCCAAATCACAAATAAGTTACCCAAGCCACTTTGTATTTTGATATTGCTGAAACCACGAAGTGTGGTAAACACCAAATTCATATAAAAACACTATTTTCTACATTTTCTTTAGTATCTATTTATTGAGGCTGTTATTTCTTAGGCAAGATGGTTTCCACTGTCCATGTTTTACTGAATTGGAGGAACCACACCGTTACTAGAAAGAATATGTCACAGGAAAACACACACCTTCCTGGCAAAAGATACAGCAGTACATATCCAAGAGGCTCTAAATCGTTCTGTCGGCTTTCCTCTGCAAAAAAGGTCATAAAAGTCGGCTCATATCTTCATATATCAGTCCGCTATCTATTTATGCCAGGTTTAGTCTAAGCAATTCGTACCAATTCTGAGATAAGTATTGCAGCTTGCATAACGCCGTCTTCTAGTTAAATATTTTTCCCTTGTAAAAAAAAGTTGCTTCAATTCTTTATTTTTTAAAAAGAAATCGAACAGTAAAATCATTTGTAATGAAAATGTACATTTTGACAATTGCCGTTCACCAGAAACAAAATGTATTAGAAGGGGTATTCGAGTACACGGGGCTGTTCAAAGTTTGCCTTTTTATTACAAATGCTTTTATAGTGCGTCTTTTGAGTAAAATAGCAAGAGAAGGAAGAAGAGTTAGACATACAAAATAAAAAGGTCAAAAGAAATAAAAGGAGTTTCAAAGGAAGAAAAATATGCACAGTGCTCTCTGTTTTCTGCATAGCATTTTGGTGGCTCTTTCATCAGACATGGCTATGCTCACCTTGGCTGCTGACATTCCAGCAAGAGGAAGTTTCAATAGCGTCCTTGTTGTTTGATCCCTCAACCTCACCAGCAACTTTCTTGGTTCCTCTGCGAGTAGCAGTTCTGCAAAACTGCAAATTAATGTTTATAATTTTTAGAGGGTGTTTGGATTGCTCATTCCTTTATATAATATGCACCCGATGAAATTAATGTTTATTCTTTTTATAATCCATGGCTATTTATCCATTTAATTTGTGAGACAGTTTGATAAAGAGTCTTGGTGGGCCGAATATCCAGCTGACATGACCCACTTTGACGTGCCTTAGTTAACCATTTAAAAGATGGAAAAGAGAAATCGAGAAATGACCTAAATATAATTGAAGAATTGTCTTTTCATTAAATGGTAATGACGATCCTGGCAAACTATCTTCTTGTGACAATTTAACATGTTTTTGTAGGGCTCTTCGGCAATAACAACCTACAAATATTTTTAAAGAAAGTGAGTATCATAGTACGAATTCACACAAATTCACTTCAGATGCAATATTTTTTTTTGAAAAAGGTCTTTCTTTCTATATTAAAACAAACGAAGTAGCTTAATTTACGCTTTTGTTTAGTTTCAAACCCATAACACCTTTTATTCAAAAGGTATGTATCGTAATAAATGTACTATTTAATGCGTTGTATGGCCTAATTCACGCTTTGGGCTACTTTCAACCTGTTACACTCATTTCTTTCGCTTTCCAAAAATAACAGAACACAAAGTGACCCATTCATAAGCAAAGGGGTAAAAATTGCTACATTTAAAGACTCACTGAAGCTGCTAAAGCTAATAGGTTTCATACCTGAGCACCTGCCCGTTCAAACTCAACACAGCCTCGAGGTATTATGCACCATACATTTACTAGGAAGACAATGGCACATCCAAAGCGCGCACAATCCAAACTGTATGCACATTCAAAGCGCGCAGAAACCAATTCAATACACTCCCGCCATGGTTGCGAATACCACACCATGGCTGCAATTCAATAAACTCCCGTCAAAAAGCTCACAATATAACAATTGCTATTGTGGTTATTTGAACCAAAAGCGGTAAACAATATAAGCTCGTATAAGAACATATACAGCTAGTCGATTGTTTTGATTATAAGAGATAATAAACATAATAAAGACATAAATAAGATTACACGATAATCAGTCGAGACTTACTTACTTGGCTCCCAAGGGAAGATAATTCTACAAATCTGGTTTGCAATGGAACGCGTCTTGGTATCATTTTACACGTAGAGTTAGCAGTCATGAACACCACGATATTAGCATCTGATGGATCTAAACACACACCTTGTGTTAGAGTGATACTTTGAGTTATATCACCAAGCACGCGGAATATACTTAATGATACTTAGAAGATGAATTGTATGATGTAATGTAAGTGAAAGTAAGTTAACACAAAGCTTCAATATTATTATGAATAATACGAGTGATCTGAATATCAATAGGGTTACACCTTGAAGCTCTTAACAAAACGTGTATCAAAACTAGGGATGGCAATGGGCGAGAAAAAACCCATAACCCTCGGGTACCCTCTATAAATGGGTGGGTAAACGCATCAATTTTTACCCACGGGTGGGTCGTGGGTGAAAATCTATACCCATAAGTGGGTGGCGGGTAGGTGACGGGTAAGGCATGCCCATCGCGGGTAAACCCATGACACCCATTTAAAATACCCACGGGTATACCCGTCAAAATACCCGTGGGTGTACCCATAAACCCATGTTAAAATTAATTATACTAATTAAAATATTTATAAATGTTGCAGGTATACATTAATAGTTACCACCAAGTCTCAAGAAAACACATTAACCTAAAAGTTTGTTTGAGTTTCAAGACTAAAAAGAAAATATGAAAGATCAAATAATCAAAGTTGTATTTCGCAAATTGATTGGTATCATATTACGTAGTTTCATAGTTAGTTTTCATATCATCGTTTTGTAATTTTGTTGCATAACATTAACCCTTGGGTTTACCCATGGGCGACAAATACCCACGGGCAAGGGCATGGGTAAAATATTTTTACCCATTGGCGGGTGACGGGTGGGTGATGGGTGAGAAAAAAACTACGTGGGCGGGTGACGGGTTAGAGGTACCCGTGCCTATTACCCACGGGTGCCATCCCTAATCAAAACCTTAACCTAGGATCTCCTTTTATAGCACAAGGAGTCCTGTACAAGATAAGTATAAACCTATATTAATAGAATATACAGAAGATCTTTTCTATACTTATCAATATACGAATACATAGTGGTTATCTAATAAGCAGTGGTAATATTATGTACTAGCAGTGGTAATGTGTTTCCACTGCTAGTGCATTCTTCAGCAGTGGTGACTTTATGCTTATCCGTGGTAACTGCTAATANAAGGAGTCCTGTACAAGATAAGTATAAACCTATATTAATAGAATATACAGAAGATCTTTTCTATACTTATCAATATACGAATACATAGTGGTTATCTAATAAGCAGTGGTAATATTATGTACTAGCAGTGGTAATGTGTTTCCACTGCTAGTGCATTCTTCAGCAGTGGTGACTTTATGCTTATCCGTGGTAACTGCTAATACATAATTCCCAACAATCCTCCCCTAAACTTATGATTTCTCTGCAAATCAATAAGTTTCTTCAATCTGCATCATTTCTTTAGGATTTGGGGAATTCTTCCAAACACTTCACTTCTTCTTCATCTCCTGAACAGCTCTTGAACATTGCTCTTGAATTCTCTGTATCAAGGCTCTAACTTTCTCTGTATCTTCATGAACCCTTATTCTTTGAGCCAACATTACTAACAAAGTACCAGCTCTGAGTGGGTATTCTTTCTCAGCAAACATAAATGCATCCACTCCTTCTTTTGTAGAAACATGATGAACTTCACATGAATCATAGTAAGACCATGTAACACCAAGATCTCTAGCAATAAATTTCCAATACTTGTCATCAACTTCAGGTTCATAAAGTCTTTTAAGATCAATCCATAGCTGCTGTTCCTTTCTGTCATTAAGCTTGCCATCATTGAATCTTTCCTGAGTCAGCTTCCAAAGTGCATCAAGATCATCTCTGTCACATGCTTTAACCAGATCTTCAAATTGGATAAAGGATGAAGATTCACCACCTAGTCTTGTAATCTTCCATGCTGGTGCAAAATCCTTAGCAGTGTAAACTTCCCAATCAACAATAGGATGTCTTACTTGCAGTGGATCAGGATAGAAATCTTTTTCCTGTATCAATATCATAGCCTTCAGCTCATCTTCTGTTAGCTTTTTAGGTTGATCTTTCTGTTCTTTGGCTAATCTTGTCTTCTTGAGAGGTTGAGGTTCAGTCTGTGCAGATTTCCTTTTGTGCTTAGGAAATCTTCTTTCTTCTTCTTCTTCAGAGTTCATTGGTATGAAGTCACTATCTTGCCTTTTAACTCTGTAGTAGATACCTTCAATCTGCTCATGAGACATTCCTTTGAACTGTGACATCTTCCATCCACCAACATGACAACAATAAGTTTTCATAACTGCTATAACTTTTGCCTTGGTTGGTTGTCTCTGCTTCTTGTGACCTTTCCTAGCAGTGTCAATAGCATCATCAAGTGCTTGATCATTCTTCATCTTGATGAAATCCTTCAACTGAGCTGTTCTTTGTTCTTCTGTTAAGGTGTTGTCTGCTATCAATCCAATTTCCTTCATCTTGATTTGTGGATCATTGGCAATCAGAAAATCAATCTCCTCTGTGGTTGGTTCATAAGCAAACTCTGGAGTCTTTTCTCTCATAACTGTGGGTGATATAGTGGAAAGTGGCTCTGCATCAATTTCTTCTTCCTCTGTAGCAGTGGCTTCTTCCAACCTACTCAACCTTTTAGCCTCCATGAAGCTTATAACTTCCAACTCATACAGTTTCTTCTTCTTAGCAATCTTTGCTTCAGTCATCTCTTTAGCCATTTGAGCATCAAAAGCTTCCTGAGCTTGTTTTCTTTTAGAGACCTTTGATTGCTTAGCTTCCACATCAGTTGCAATTGCTTTCCCATTATCCATGGTCTTCATTTGTGCTTCTGTATCTGCAGTGGTAACATCTTGTTCTGTAGTGGTTGTAGTGGCAATTTCTTGAGCTACAGTGGCAAGATCTTGATCATCAGTGAGAATAGCTGCAATGTTTATTGGTTCTTCATCAGTGAAAATATGTTTTTCTACTTGATCACCAACATCTTCAGAACCTAAGAATTGAATTCTAGCATCATCTTCAAAGTCAATTCTCCTCCCCTTGGTCTCAGCATCTGTTTTTCTCCCCTGTTTAGGAGAAATTCCCAAATCATCACTGATAGTCACTGAGTCATCATCAATAGGTGAGGATGAAGATGTAAATACAACCCTTGAAGCTTTTCTTGTCTGTTTCAACCCCTGCACTTCCTTCTTCAAGGTCTGAATCTCTGCATTCAAAGTATGAAGATCTGCAGCATGTTGCTTCTTGACTTGTGCCAGATCTGTTTGAAGAGATTCAATCTGTTTTGACAATTTGGTACATAGTTCCATCAATTCCAATTGGTTCCCACTGCCCTCAACACTTCCAACTGTGTTACCTGTTGAGAGAGGTGTATCATGGGGCATTGGTTCAGAGTCCATCATGAGTGAATCAAGTGGAACTTCCAAACCACCACCACTAGTTCCTTCACCCAGAGGATCAGGGACTTGTGATGTTGTGATGGGAGGAGGTTGCTGTTTTTACCTCCTCTCATATGTATGAGTAGTGGGTGGAATGTAAGTAATAGATGGAACAACTATGGTGGGTGTGTGATGGGGAGCAGTTGTAGTTGCTACTCCTTCACCCTGACCAATCAGTGAAAGCATTTGAGGAAAACGATGTTTGAAAACACTAGTCCCAGCCTTATCCATATTTTGAAAGACTTTTTGCTCAAGGCAAGGAGTTTTGTAAATCCTAGTGTGGGGTTGCAGTGGGAATTCATTTAGCACTGCTTGAATAAACCTTGGATACATCAAAAACTTTGTGGAACTCTGTATGTTGCCCTGCATACTTGTAAAAATATATTTTGACCAATTGAAAATTCGATTTGTGGCCAAACAAACTAAAGGATAAGCCATAGAAGAACTGAATTGTTCAAAGGAAGTTTTCTTAGGGCTTAGGCAACATAACAGAGTATGAATTAAAAATCTCCATTGGGGACAAAAACCACTCTTTTTGAAAGTAATTCTTTTGTCAGTGGTATCATACCCCATGGATGCTATGTGTTCATGAATTTCTGGAATGGGCAATGTGATGATACCATTGAGATCATCCAATTGGAGAATTCTTCTCAAGGATGCCTCAGTAACATCAATAGTTACCCCATCCACTGTGGCTCTAAGAGCATCCATAGTATCATGTGTATCTCCATCTTCAACTGTTATGGACTCAACAGATGTCCAAAACTATTTGNGTATCATACCCCATGGATGCTATGTGTTCATGAATTTCTGGAATGGGCAATGTGATGATACCATTGAGATCATCCAATTGGAGAATTCTTCTCAAGGATGCCTCAGTAACATCAATAGTTACCCCATCCACTGTGGCTCTAAGAGCATCCATAGTATCATGTGTATCTCCATCTTCAACTGTTATGGACTCAACAGATGTCCAAAACTATTTGGTTTGAGAGATATAGATTGTGGGATTTAAAAGTAGAGCATACCATATGTGGGTAACATTTAGAAAATCCACAATCTCATGAAAAATAGGGCCTTTCTTTTCGTTTGACTTTTCCAAATAGGCCACCTGGTTGTGCTCATCTGCAAAAGTTAATCGAGCCATAGTGTTTGTGAAGAAAAGTTTGTCGTGTTAGTATGAATTGAGAGAATGACTAGCCAATTTAGAGAGAAAGAATATTTATACTATTAGGGTTTGAGAATTTATGCGCAAGAAAGAATTATCTAAGGAAAAGATTTATCTTTGGAAATAGAATAAACTTAAATTAGGAAAAAGATAATCTTTCTAAATATTTACCCTATAAATAAGGAAAACAGTTTTACTCTCAACGGCTAGTTAAAAAATTAGTTACAGACACAACAGTTGTAACGGCTAGTTCACCAGTGGTAAAATTTACACTTGCAGTGGTAACTGTGAACTAGCAGTGGGAACTTTTCACAAAAATTTTCAAGAACAGTGGTAAAGTTAGAATGATTTCACTGTTCTCATTGTAGTTTTTAGCAACCTACCAGCTATCAACGGATTTGATATGTCTTTACCATGAGCCGTTTGCTATGGACTAGCCAACTCTTAATCACTTGGAATATGGTGAGTTGAGAACCATATAGTTTTTGGTAAACTATCAACCATTAACGGATTTGAGAAGTCTTTACCAGGAGCCGTTTGCTCTGGACTAGTTGATTCTTATGTAGGTTAGACATGGTGAATCAATAACCATTTGTTGTGTGTCACAGATACACACCATTTAGTATCAACTCCCAGCAAACTTGGTTATGGACCTGCATAAAGTTAGAATAAAAGGAAACATGTCCCTAACCAAAAATTTTCTTAACCCAAGTTAAATATTGACCCAACCAAAAATATCTTCCTAAAGTCAACCCGATATTTACTATAATAAATCCACAACCTACCAAAACAGGTAAGAGTGCATATCTCAATTAATGAACCCTTGGGATTAACTTAGCCTATAAATAAGGCTCGGATCAACATAATCTTCACCAAAAACACTTCTCCAAGTATATCTAATCCTAAAACCACCATGAGCAATCCTTCAAACATTATCAACATCTCTTCTGATTCTTCTGACTCAGAGGAGATATATATGTCTGACACAACATCATCAGAGTGGACAAACTACTTTCCACCCATGGCTTCATCATCCAAATCAAAGAAACACCCCAACGAATTGCTTTTCTATGAAGATGTTCAAGCTCAATCATCTCAAGCTACTGGCCAAGATTCATTTGATGACTATGAGGTAGAGGAGACCTATGCTCTGGCAAAGGAGTTGCCAAATGCACTATCTTAGGCTTTATCATCAGCCATTGCTGGATTGAAGAGGATCCCAAGAGCCAAACCTGCAAAACAAGTACTCTGTCTTCCAAGCCCAAGGTGGTTGGCACTGCAGACCTCACAGAGAGTCTACAAGACCAAGCAAGATGGCAAGGGGAGAAGCCTATGTAGTAGATGATCTAGCTTGTAGGGTTGTTTTGATGTGTTGATGATGGTTTTGTGTTTTGTGTTTGTGTGATGGTTCTGAATGTATTCTCACTGTTTGTGTAATGAATCTTGCTTCAATCAATAGATCATGTTCCTTTGTTGCTTTCCACTGTGAGAGATACATTTACCACTGTTTGCTTTATAGTTGCCACTGATAGCCTTATTCTCTGCAAAATTGTTAGTGGACAAACAAAAACACAAGCAAACATATACAAACATATACAAACTAATACAACAATTTGAGTACCAAAAACCTCCCCTCAACACTAAAGACTATTAGACATCATAAGTATATGGATTAAGCATTCCAATACCTGTTACCAAGTACTGAAACCTTCCCACATCAAGTCCTTTTGTTAACAAATCAACATAGTTGTCATCAGTATGAATTTTGACAACTTGAATTAGCTTTTTCTCATAACAATCTCTTATAAAATGATGTCTAATTTCAATATGTTTAGTTTTAGTGTGTTAAACAGGGTTTTTAATTATGCATATGGTACTACTATTGTCTATATAAATGATGGTATTCATGAAATTGTACCCATAGTCCAAAAGTTGATTTTGGAGCCATAGAACTTGAGCACAACAACTTGCAGCAGCCACATACTCTGCCTCAGTTGATGAAGTAGCCACCATTGTCTGTTTCTTGCACTGCCATGACACCAATCTACATCCAAGAAATTGGCATCCACCTGTTGTAGATTTTCTATCCAAGCTAGCTCCAGCATAATCACTATCTGAGTATGTAATCAACTCCATAGGAGATTCCTTAGGGTACCATAAACCCAAATTAGGATATGCTTTAAGGTATTTGAAAATCTTCTTCATAGCAGTCAAGTGTGATTCCTTGGGAGTGACTTGAAACCTTGCACAAGCACAAACTGCAAACATGATATCTGGTCTTGAGGATGTAAGGTACATCAAAGACCCAATCATAGATCTGTACATATGCACATCCACTGCTTCTCCACTATTTTCTTTGAGAAGTAGATGTGTAGTCTTATCTGCAGGTGTGCTAGAGGACTTTGCATCAGTGAACTTGAACTTCCTAAGTATCTCGGGTTATTAGACACAAAAGTTACTAAAGTTTGCCAAAAAGTGCGATTTGGTTACTATTGTTTTTTTGGTTACAAAGAGGTAACTTAAGTAAACGAGTTTGTCATTTGGGTAACTCAAAGATTAGAAATATTACATAAATGTTACTGCGAGGGTGGGCAACCGGCTGATTACCGGTTCTCCTTGTCCACGTCAGCACCATAGTTTAGAATGTTACAAGGAAGTTACTATAGGTTAAGGGTTTATTAAATAGGTTACCGAACCTTAACAAAAAGTTACTATGCGGGTTTTTTTTGTTTTTTTTGTAATTTTTTTAATTATTATTATTTTTATTTTTACATTTTTCTCCTTCACATATCTTTGTATATTTTCGTACATTTCTATCCATTTTTATACTTTTATGTACGTTTTTCTCTCTTGTCGTACTTTCTTTACATTGTTTTACGTTTATGTACGTTTTTCTCTCTTGTCGTACGTTTTTCTCCAGTTTCGTACGTTTTTGTCTATTTTTGTACGTTTTCATCTGTTTTTCGTATATTTTCATACGTTTTCATAGGTTTTCATAATTTTTTTATTACATTTGTGTGCGCATTTATACGCTTATGTACATTTCATACGTCTTTTTACGTTTTCATACTAGTTTTACGTTTTTCTACACCTTTGTATGTTTTATACGTTTGTATGTTTTATACTTGTTATGTTTTATACGTATGTAAAATGTGTATAAAAACGTATATAAAAAGTGTATAAAAATGTGTGAAAATGCGTAAAAACAAAGAAAAACGTATGAAAACGGAAAAAAATGTAAGAAAAACAGAAAAAAATGTCTGAAAACGAAAAAAGGTAAGAAAAGCAGATAAAAACGTAAGAAAAACATTCGAAAATATAATAAACTCGGCGAAAAGGTATAAAAACTGACTAAAACATATAAAAGCTGAAAAAACGTAAGAAAAACGGACAAAAACGTATGAAAACGGAAAAAACGTAAGAAAAACGGACAAAACGTAAGAAAAACGGATGAAAGTGTAAGAAAATGGGTCAAAATGTATAAAAACAAACGTAAACGTATAAAAACATATGAAAACGGAAAACCCGTAAAAAGAGGGTCAAAAAACGTAAGAAAAACGGGCAAAAATGTATGAAAATCACATTTTGAGTTAAGTATAAACGGTCGTTAGGATAAAGGACTAATAGTGCAAATGTTTGTTGCAAACGGCCGTTAGCTAACGAAAAAAACTAACGACAGTTAGTCTGAGGGACCATTTTTGAAATTAACGAAAAAAAAACCTGTAGTAGAAGGTTAAAACATAAAGAGTAACTTATATAACCGGTGACCAAACTTGAGTAACCTTTTTGTAACCAAAAAAACTTTAGTAACCAAATCGCACTTTTTGGCAAACTTTAGTAACTTTTGTGTCTAATAACCCTAAGTATCTCTGCCACATATTTTTCTTGATTGATAAAGATTCCATCTGGCCTTTGTTGTACTTGAAGTCCCAAAAAGAATGTGAGTTCACCCATAGAACTCATCTTGAACTCATCCTTCATTAGCTTCTCGAAATCTCTGCACATCTCTGGCTTTGTAGAACCAAAGATAATGTCATCCACATAAACTGAAATAGTAGAATGTCTTCCTTGTCTTTCTTGATGAACAAAGTTTGATCAACTCTGCCTCTGTGAAACCCATTTGTGAGAAGATAAGTAGCAAGAGTCTCATACCATTTTCTTGGAGCCTGATGCAAACCATACAATGCTTTGACAACCCTATAAACTTTGTCAGGATGTTCAGGGTCTTCAAAGCCTGGAGGTTGTGAAACATATACCTCCTCATCAATTTTCCCATAGAGAAAAGCACTCTTAACATCCATTTGATAGACTGTGAAGCCCATAAAGGATGCATAGGCTAGAAACAGCCTAATTGCTCCAATTCTTGCAACTGGGGCAAACACTTCTTCATAATCAATACCCTCCTCCTGAGTGTCTCCTTGAGCTACAAGCCTTGCTTTGTTCCTAACAACAATTCCTCTTTCATCTCTTTTGTTTCTGAACACCCATTTGGTACCAATCACCTTCATTCCTTTAGGTAAGTCACAAAGCACCCAAACCTTCTGAATTTTGAATTGAAGCAACTCTTCTTGCATTGCTTCCACCCAACTTTCATCTGTAAGTGCCTTGAACACATTCTTTTGTTCCATTTGAGATAGGAAACACATGAACATACACTCACTTTTTCCATCATGACTCTTGGAGTGATAAATTTCACTAATGAACCCATGAATGTCTGTCATTTGTATTTGTTTTCTTGTCTTGACACCAGATTAAACATCACCAATCACATTCTCAAGAGGATGTGATTTGTGTATTGTGGTGTGAGGAATTTCAGGAACTGCAATTTCAGTAGGCATGTTTGTAATTTCAACATCATTGGCTTGAGCTTCCTGAGCAACTGGACTTGAGTTTTCCACTTCTGGTGCAGCCGTGGAAACTTCTGGTCTAGCAGTGGAATCTACATTCCCACTACTTTCAGGAATAGCAGTGTTCACATATGTAGCTTTGAAAACATTCCCATCACTTTCTTTTCTAGTAGCATTTGAAGGTCCACCATTTCCACTCACTGGAACATGATCATCATCTGCATGATCCCAAATAGGCAAAATTATCTGATCTTGATCATCCTCTTGATCTTTGCTTGGCTCATCATCATCAATGAACTCTTCTGAACCTGCAAAATCATTAGTGTTTGTACCTGTAGAGATAGGCACATAATTCATTGTATTGGTTAGTGTTTCAAGATCAAACAACCACTTAGGACCAGCTCCTTCAACATTTGCTTTGTTTTCTAGAAACTGAACATGCAAATTTTCTTCAATCTTTTGAGTCCTTAGGTTATAAACTCTGAATGCTTTGCTAACCAAGGAGTACCCAACAAAATAACCTTCATCTGACTTTTCTTCAAACTTGCCCAGATAATCTATGGTATTGAGAATAGTAACATGACATCCAAATGGTCTCATGAAGTCTAGGGTAGGTGGTCTACCTCTAAATAATTCATATGGTGTCTTGTTCTTTGTACTAACTACTAAAACTCTGTTCTGTACATAACAAGCAGTGTTAACTGCTTCAGCCCAAAAAGTCATTGGCAATTTAGAATCAGCAACATAGTTCTAGCAGCCTCTATTAGTGTTCTATTCCTCCTCTCAGCTACACCATTTTGTTGAGGAGTTCTAGCTACACTAAATTATCTTTTAATACCCTTTACCTTGCAAAATTCTTCCATAACTCTATTCTTGAATTCTGTCCCATTGTCACACCTAATGATTTTAATCTTCTTATCTGTTTGATTTTCAACTTCGGTGATAAAGATCTTAAGGATGCCAGTTGTCTCATCCTTAGTTCTTAGAAAGAAAACCCAAGTGAACCTACTAAAATCATCAGTCACAACAAGACAATACTTCTTCAGGTTTATGCTACTCACAGATGTAGGACCAAATAGGTCCATATGCAACATATAGAGTGGGTGAGCAATAGAGTTAAGAGCCTTGGATCTGCAAGAAGCTCTGTGTTGCTTGCCTTTGAGACATGCCACACAGGTTTGGTCATTCTGAAATCTCTTCTGTGGTAAACCTCTCACCAAGCCATCTTTCACAATCTTGTTAATGGTCTTGAAGTTAATATGACCAAGTCTTCTGTGCCAAAGCATGGATTCATCCACTGTGGCCTTTGCAATCAAGCAAGTAGAATCATCTTTAGCAACAATGTTTTTCATATCAAAGGTATATAGGTTGCCTTTTCTAGGAATCTTAAGTAGAATCTGACTCTCATCAGGCTTCTTAAAATCCTTAGAAAGAACAAAGCACATATCTTCAGTAAAAAGAACATTGTTTTTCTTATCACATATCTGTGATACACTAAAAAGATTATACTTAAGCTCTTTTATAAAGTACACAGGCTCAAAATCCAAGTTACCAGTCTAAATAACACCTTTACCAGTAACTCTTCCACCAACTCCTCCTCCAAAGCTGACAAATTGTCCATCAAAAGGTTCAAAATTAGAGAGATAGGACTTGTTGCCAGTCATGTGCCTTGAACATCCACTATCTGTTATTCCTTGATCTGATCTTTTTGCCTTTGGATGTTCCTGCACATAAAATAAAGGAGTTAGTTCCTTTTGGGGACCCAAGCCATGATTGACTTGGATCTGCCTCATGTATAAATATAATTAAATCTATCAAAGGTCATTGATACACCATTGGGATTGGTTGTATAGGTGTTTCCTTTTGGTTTCCATTCCCAACGTGCTGAGGCCTTCACAGCATTTCCCATATTTCCCTTGTTCTTGTTTACAATACTAGCAGTGGGAAGTTTTGGCTTGGCAGTGGAAACTGCTGGTTTTGATTTTGGTACCCACTGTTGGTGATTATTACCCCTTTTATTGTAAAAGAACCTTTTCCCTGTTTGTGCAGATTTAACAAAAAATGATTTAGGTTTTGCACTTGAAACAGGTGATTTAGGGAGAGCAGTGTTAAAAGTTTTAGCAGTGGCAAAAGTTTTAGTACCACTTCTCAATAGAACTGCTCTTGGGACAAAATTGCTGTGTGAATTAGGGTGTGTTTTGTTTTGAATTCTATTTGAATCCACCCTTTTACTTCTTAAAACTTCCCTTCTCCCAACATGATAGTCACAATTAACATGCAAACGATCAAAACTACCACAGATATAACATGCTTTATTATTCATGACAAAATCACTACCAAGTTGTTGAGATTTAACATGATTCCAACTCCTCTGGTTACCCCTAGGAGTTGATGACTTGTTCCTATACATCTCAGCATACCTAACAGTTGGTCTAGGTTTATTAACATGTTTCCTAGGTTCCTCTGTAGAGGAGTTAACAACTTGTGGGACTGAAGTTTCTTCAACCTTTTTAACATTCTCATCTACTAAAGATGAGTCACTAGCACTTTCAAAAACATCAGCATCAGGCTTAACCTTTTCATCACTTTTAACAAATTTGGGAGGGCCATATTCAAAAGTAGGTTCTTGAAACTCTTCTAGGCCTGTATGTGCTAGGTCAATGCCAGGAGGTGATGGAACACCTCTTAGTGGTGGAGGAACTGAGTTATATCCTAAACCTGACTTAGCCTTATTAGTGATTTGTGCTTCCCAAATTTTGTCAATTGACTTAGATTGATAATACAAGGTGTCAACAGAGATATTAACATTCCCATTTATCTTCCTAAGCCTTTCAAGCTCTTCTTTAAGTGCCTCATTAACTGCTATCTTATGCTCTAGTTCTCTTTTTAAGACTACCATATCATCATTGTATTTAGTCTCATTTTCTCTATAGTGCTCTAGTTGTTTTTCTAAAATAGATATGCCTCTTTTATGATTTGACAAGTTATAATTAGAAGCAAACAACTCTGTTCTTAAGTTTTCTAGCAGTTCATTAAGCCTTTCACATTCTCTAGAAGCCCTACATGTTTTAGAAAAACATTCATTAGATAGTACCTCAGAGTCAGAAGATGCCATCAAAGCAAACTCTGTAGCCATCAAAGCAGCTTCATCTGAATGTGCTTCCTCCTCATCAGCCATATAACTCCAATCATAGCTGACACCATAAATGGCTAGCATAGCCTTTGGTTCTTCCACTATGGGCTCCTTCTTCTTATCCTGTTTGTACCAAGTAGACCTGCTATCCTGCTTCCTAGGTCTTCTGCATTCTCTAGCAAAGTGTCCCAACTTGTGACAGTTGTAACACTCTACTTTCTTCTTATCAAAGCCTGCAGTCTCAGTACCACTTATAGTGATTGGCCTTCCAGTCTTCTTGTAGAACTTCCTAGCCCTCATGCTAAGAAGAGCAACCTGCCACTTAATGTCCATCTCTTCCAAATCATCATCATCAACTTGCTCCAAGTCTTCATGAGTAAGAATTGAACCATTTATTTTTGTTGAGATGAAAGCATAGAAGGTAGGATCTCCAAGCCCTGCAATTTTCTTTTTGGAACTTCCAGTGGTAACATATGTGCTACTAGTGGAAACAGTAGGGTAAGCAGTGGAATCTTCATCATCACTATCTTCATCTGAATCTTCATTATCAACAGAGGTTGATAATAGAGCTAAGCTTCCAGAAATTGTGCTAAGCTTCCCAGCCTTCTTTAATCTTTGCTCAATGAGTTTAAAGTTGTTGTAAAGATCATTGAGTTTCATGGTTTCAATCTCTGGTTTGTTTTCCCAGACAGTGACATTAGTATGAAACTCAGAAGGCAAACTTCTTAAAAACTTCAAATTGAGGTCTTCCCTTTCTACCTCAATTTCAAACACAGCCAACTGTGTTACAATCTTTGTGAGTTTAGTGAAGATGTTGTCAAGAGATTCATTGCTTGAAGCAGAGAAATTTTCATAGCTTTGCTTCAACAATGTCTTCTGTGTTTTCTTTGTAGACTCATTACCACAAAAAACTGAGCAGATCTCTTCAAACAGTTCTTTAGCAGTTTTGATCTTGCTAAAAGCAACTATCTGTTCTTTAGGAAGAGTCATCAGCAACAGACTTCTTGCCTTCAAATCATTCTTTTTCTGAGTTTTTTCATCACTGGTAGAAGGTGCAGAAACTGTTACTACTTCTTTATCTCCAACTTTCTCAGTCTTTGTTTCAGGCTTGAAGGAGTTACCAGTCAAGATAACATCCCACAAGGCATAGTCTTGAATGAGAAAGTATTTCTCAATCATAATCCTCCACATCTCAAACTTATTGAGTTTGAGCTTTGGAAGTCTTGGTGCAGAAGAGGACTGGTTGTTTTCCATCTCCATGGATCTGAGTGAATTGGTTAAGCTTGTTCTTGGATCTTCTAAATCAAAGCATCAGAAACCTGGCTCTGATACCACTTGATGGGTCTAAACACACACCTTGTGTTAGAGTGATACTTTGAGTTATATCACCAAGCACGCGGAATATACTTAATGATACTTAGAAGATGAATTGTATGATGTAATGTAAGTGAAAGTAAGTTAACACAAAGCTTCAATATTATTATGAATAATACGAGTGATCTGAATATCACTAGGGTTACACCTTGAAGCTATCTTAACAAAACGTGTATCAAAACCTTAACCTAGGATCCCCTTTTATAGCACAAGGAGTCCTGTACAAGATAAGTATAAACCTATATTAATAGAATATACAGAAGATCTTTTCTATACTTATCAATATACGAATACATAGTGGTTATCTAATAAGCAGTGGTAATATTATGTACTAGCAGTGGTAATGTGTTTCCACTGCTAGTGCATTCTTCAGCAGTGGTGACTTTATGCTTATCCGTGGTAACTACTAATACATAATTCCCAACAGCATCCACTCCTATAACAAATATGTGCAAAAGGTTAAAACAAATGACCCACCAACAAAGACCATCTTCCAATCCAAGATAAAATATAATTCAATTAACTAACCAAAAGTCAAGAATAAAAAATTCTAGAAAATATAATTACCTCTTTAAGCTGGTCACAAACCATCGCGAACTCTGAGCGAGGCCAACTCAACTTCTACTACATACCCCCATCGGCTCCCTCAACCAAAGTCAGCTGACCCATCTAGAGCACTCCTTTTTACATCAATTCTGAAACGCTAATCATAACCAAACAAAAGGAAAAATGTCAAGGTTACCGAAGTGTTAATCGAAACACAGAAACTGAAACTTTTGAAAGAAAACGGGATGACAACGGAACGACCTAAAAAAACTTACTTGAAACCTAATGATCTTTCTTTTCTACTTCCCGTAATCACAAACCGAAACCACATCCAAATATCAATAGTATGCCACAAATGGTTAAATTTGCAAACAAAATTACCGAATTTTCATTCTTATTTTATTTATTATGTTTATTTTTGTGGTTATCAAGGTGCGCTTCCTTGAACTCCTTCGTGAAATCATCCCTGCAGCACAAAAATCTATTTAAACTAAAACATACTAAAACCCTGTATAAAATTTATGGTTACATAAACAGAAAGAAGGCACCATGTAGCCTTTTCAGCTTACCTTTCACGAGCAGGTTTTCGCTAACAACCACGATTAACATGTACGAAAGAGTCGAGCAACAAACTTGCAACTTAAACTTCTGACAACCGCAGTTGTGGATCTCTACTGGTCACCGAAAATATATGATGACATATTATTGAAACCTACGAATAAATGAAAAATTGAAACCTTGGCATGTACGCCCGGCCAATTACCAACCTCGCTACAACACCACTTCACCGCGCTGATCAGCAACGTTTAAGATCACCTGATTACTGGAAAAAGAAGATTGTAAATTGATTAGTCACTTGAATGAACTTCAATCATCAAAAAACCCAGACGCAAAGAAACTCAAAAACCTATAGGATATAAAGAAAATAAAAACCCACAACCGTGCATTGAGGTTCTTGAAAATCCTTAAAGGTCTCGTCTTTTTCCTTCTATCTTTGCTTCAGTAAAACCGAAAATCACGATTATTAGTTGCAAAATCAAAATAAAAAACATGAATCCAAGAGCCTGTAAGATCAGAATACAAAAGCTTAATACAATACAACAAAAACATAAAACAGCGATGGTCGCCCAAGAAAACATCAAACCTTAGTAGGCAGAAGTTGAATCTGCAATACGATCAAGAACTTTGGAAAGCATGCAGCAAGTCGGTGCAACTGAGCAACTATGTTTATCCAAAACCGCTACCGGGTACTACCCAAGAAAAACCAATAAAATAAAAATAAAAAGACGGGCCACATGAAACGAATAGCAACAGATCAAAATCAGCCCACTGCATGGCCAAAAAAAATAATAATAATAATAAATCATTTTTTATTATAAGCCTCAACGGGTTTAGTATATATAGTGAATAAGAAGCTTGTCATCCAATAAATCGACAGAAAACAGAAAACAAAAACTGATAAAAAATTATGTTGTACTGTAAACTGCGATGCACGGTGCACCAAGAGGGCTGGAGGACAAAGAATCACATCCGGGGTGGCTATAGTAGATCCCATCAACAATATTTAGTTCTAAAATATGATTATTGTTTTATCATCAATTTCAAGACTAGTTTTTAACTTCTTTGGATAGTCTTTAGTTCTCAGTGATACCATTGTATGTGTGAAATCAGAATTGGTGCATAATACAATAAGTTTGTTAGAGACCAAGTATAAACAGCTTTTAGCGATTAATATTTATTAGATTAATAATTAAGTCAAGACTGGCGCAAAATACGTTTATCCCATTTAAGCCAAAGACTTGCAAAGGTGTCTTATGGCATATTTCAAAAGACAAAAGCAATAAAATACAAAAAACATATGAACAACATTTCTTTTTGAACGGCGAATTTCAACTTAAACTTAACCACCCTCCAAGACGGAGGGCCCTCCCCACCCTTTGGCCAGACTATGTTGTCTTAACCGGGCCCACGCTGGCGCAAGCGAGGATCAACGGATTCGCGAGGAAACCGTACCGCCTCCACACAAGATTTCCTTGCTGGAGTAACTGCCGGATTAAAACCCGCTTATGATCAGATTCGAACCCCAGCGGCTAGGTGTAAGGGCTCTCCTCTTCATTGCATCATATCTCCGGAACAATATGATCCACAAGTGGACCACAAGTGAGGACTTCCCGGGTGGTCACCCACCCAGTACTACTCCCACTTATGGCTCGCTTAACAAGTTAAGCCCCACCCACTAGACCACAAGTCCTTTGATAATAATATGATCCACAAGTGGACCACAAGTGAAAATAAAAATCTTAACCAATTCATAATAGAGTTTAATAAAAATCTTAACTTGCTATGAAATATTATGATTAACTACTCATCACATATGTTATTAGATACGCATCTATATTAAAACATTTGGTAAATAATATCAATGTTAATGTTGTTTTAAGTAAAATAATATTATAATTAACTACTCATCACATAATCGCCATGTCTCTTTTGATTGACAAACATATTCTAGGGCTCGTTTAGTTCGCAGAATGTTTTAAAGAATTGGAATCTGTTTAAGGAATTGGAATGCGAAAGAATGGAATGTTAGAAATTAAATAAAAAAATAATAATAATAACAATAATAATTAAATGATCGTTTATAATAAAAATAATAATAATAAAAATAGAATAATAATCATAATAATAATAATAATAATAATAATAATATGAATTTCATGGAATTGTANTCCACAAGTGGACCACAAGTGAGGACTTCCCGGGTGGTCACCCACCCAGTACTACTCCCACTTATGGCTCGCTTAACAAGTTAAGCCCCACCCACTAGACCACAAGTCCTTTGATAATAATATGATCCACAAGTGGACCACAAGTGAAAATAAAAATCTTAACCAATTCATAATAGAGTTTAATAAAAATCTTAACTTGCTATGAAATATTATGATTAACTACTCATCACATATGTTATTAGATACGCATCTATATTAAAACATTTGGTAAATAATATCAATGTTAATGTTGTTTTAAGTAAAATAATATTATAATTAACTACTCATCACATAATCGCCATGTCTCTTTTGATTGACAAACATATTCTAGGGCTCGTTTAGTTCGCAGAATGTTTTAAAGAATTGGAATCTGTTTAAGGAATTGGAATGCGAAAGAATGGAATGTTAGAAATTAAATAAAAAAATAATAATAATAACAATAATAATTAAATGATCGTTTATAATAAAAATAATAATAATAAAAATAGAATAATAATCATAATAATAATAATAATAATAATAATAATATGAATTTCATGGAATTGTAAACAATCCTCTCATATTGCCATGGAATGTTGAATTCCATATATATGGGATTTTGAAGGAATTTCATTCCATTCCGTTTGTCAACCAAACACAGTAAGGAATGGAATTCAGATTTCAAATTCTTTGAATTTGTTAACCAAACACGTTATGGAATGGAATTGGATTCCAATTCCACCATAATCCCTAGGATTCCGCCGGGGCTCGTTTGGTTCGCAGAATGTTTTTGACGGAATTGAAATCTGTTTAAGGAATTGGAATGTGAATGAATAGAATGTTAGAAATTGAAATCCTTGGATTTAAAATCTGACGGAATTGAAATTTGCAAATACTACCGCATGTTTGGTTGGAAGAAGGAAATGAGAAAAAACAATTATATTAAAATATTTAAAATTTAATTTTAGTTTAAATATTATTTAGTAGATAAATTGCTTATCAAATAATAATAATAATTTTTTAAATAATATTATATAAACCAATATATTAAATAAATAGTATTTTTTTATATAAAATACAATTATTTTTTTAAGGTATAAATTAAAGAAGTAAGCTATAGGGAGAATTGCATATATACCCACTAAAACTCAAAAACTTGCATATTTACCTAAAATACAAGTTTTCAATGCATGATGTACAATGCAATTTAAGCATGTTTTGGGTATATATGCAAATATGCAAGTTTTAGTGGGTATATATGCAATTGCCCATAAGCTATAAATAAATTATATTTAATTTTAAAATGAATAATAAATTTTAAATATAATAATAATAATTATTATAATTTTTAAATCAATAATAATTTATATTCAATTTAATAAATAAAAGATTTTAAATCTTAATAAAGTGGTTATTTATAAAAGTTAATAATAATAACAATAATAATAATAAAGTGATGTCGGAAATAATAATAATAATAATAATAATAATAATAATAATAATAATAATAATAATAATAATAATAATAATAATAATAATAATAATAATAATAATAATAATAATAATAATATGAATTCCATTGAATTGTAAACAATCTTTTCATATATGCTATGGAATGTTAAATTTCATATATATGAGATTTTGAAGGAATTTCATTCTATTCCGTTTGCCAATCAAACACAGTAAGGAATGAAATTCAGATTTAAAATTCTTTGAATTTGTCAACTAAACACGTTATGGAATGGAATTGTATTCCAATTCCACCAGAATCCTTAGGATTCCGCCGAACCAAAGGGTAAGACAATCCGAAAAAGAAACATGAACTAACAAAATTGAGGGACGGAGAAGTATTGCCCAATGCAGTTTGATAAATCAAATAAAGCCTACTACTACTGAAGATAATGTACAATGACAGGAGCACACTGAATAAGAATGCATGGAAATATAATACTAGTACTTGCAAGTTGCAACTAGCAAGTCATCCATTTAAAATTTCCAAATTTGCACATTATTGCACAAGACTAGCCTTAACAATAGGTGGTTTAAGTTATAAAGTACAACCACCACCATGTCTTTTAATCTTTTATGGACAGTAGCAAATTAATTGACCAAGATTACAGAAATACATGGAAATATCATACTCCCTCCGTTCCAAAATTATTGTACAGTTTGAATTTTCAAAGTCAAACTGGTTCAACTTTGACCATAAATATATTATTTTTATAATATAATACTTGATGAAAAATTATACCATTAAAAAGTACACTTAAAACCCAATCTATTTATACATTTTGCATCAAATATTATATAACACCCACAAAAATATTTAAGGTCAAAGTTGAAGATGAAAGACTAAAAAAGTCAACAGTGGACAATAAATTTGGGACGGAGGGAGTACTTGCAACTAGCAAGTCATCCATTTAAAATTTCCAAACTTGCACATTATTGCACATGACTAGCCATAACAATAATGTACAATCACAGGAGAACATAATAATTTTTACTTGCTCTCACTTCCACTTCCTTTCTTTCCTTATATTAGACAAGAGAACACAATGTTAATCTTTTATGGACAATATCAAATTACTTGACCAGGATTCCAGGAATACATGGAAATATAATACTTGCAACTAGCAGGTCAACCATTTAAAAAATCCAAACTTGCACATTATTGCACAAGAGTAGCCTTAACAATAGGTGGTCTAAGTTATAAAGTACAACCACCACTATCTCTTTTAATCTTTTATGGACAGTAGCAAATTAATTGACCAGAATTACAGAAATACATGGAAATATCATACTTGCAACTAGCAAGTCATCCATTTAAAAATTCCAAACTTGCACATTATTGCACATGACAAGCCATAACAATATATGGTTTAAGTTACAAATTAAAACTACCACCATGTTTTTTAAATTTACTTGACCATGAATACAGGGAAATATAATAATACTTGCAACTATTAAGTCATCCATTCAAAAATTCCAAACTTGCACATTATTGCACATGACTAGCCTGTCTAGCCATAACAATATATGGTTTAAGTTACAAATTACAACCACCACCGTGTTTTTTAAATTTACTTGACCATAAATACATGGAAATACAATACTTGCAACTATCAATTCATCCATTTAAAAATTCCAAACTTGCACATTATTGCACATGACAAGCCTTAACAATATATGGTTTATGTTACAAATTAAAACCACCACCATGTTTTTTAAATTTAGTTGACCATGAATACATGGAAATATAATACTTGCAACTATCAAGTCATCCATTTAAAAATTCCAAACTTGCATATTATTGCACATGACTAGCCATAACAATATATGGTTTAAGCTACAAATTACAACCACCACCATGTTTTTTAAATTTACTTGACCATGCATACATGGAAATATAATACTTGCAACTATCAAGTCATCTATTTAAAAATTCCAAACTTGCACATTATTGCACATGACTACCCATAACACTATATGGTTTAAGCTACAAATTACAACCACCACCATGTTTTTTAAATTTACTTGACCATGCATACATGGAAATATAATACTTGCAACTATCAAGTCATCTATTTAAAAATTCCAAACTTGCACATTATTGCACATGACTACCCATAACACTATATGGTTTAAGTTACAAATTACAACCACCACCATGTTTTTTAAATTTACTTGACCATAAATACATGGAAATATAATACTCGCAACTATCAATTCATCCATTTCAAAATTCCAAACTTGCACATTATTGCACATGACTAGCCTTAACAATATATGGTTTAAGTTACAAATTACAACTACCACCATATTTTTTAAATTTACTTGACCATGAATACAGGGAAATATAATACTTGCAACCAATGTTTTCAAACCCGGGTCGTTCCGGCCGGTTCAACCGGTCGGACCGATTCCCAGGCACAAAAACGGGTAAAAAACCCGGGTTTGTAAAATCGGGTTAACCGGTTAGACCCGCCGAGTTTTGAGTGACGCGAGTCAACCCGAGTCTTAAAACCCGACCGGGTTTGGTTATTTTTGAATCTTTTTAAATAAAATGGGGGTGACCCGACGGTAGAACTGGTTGACCGGGGTTGACCCGTTGGTCTAATCGGCTGACCTGGTCAAAAAAATAAAAAATTATTTAAATGGAAAACCGGATTGACCCGACAGTTGAACCGGTTGAACAGGTACCCAGTGAATTGATCGGGTCGATTAAAAACCTGGGTTTTAAAACATTACTTGCAACTATCAAGTCATCCATTTAAAAATTCGAAACTTGCACATTATTGCACATGACTAGCCATAACAATATATGGTTTAAGTTACAAATTAAAACCACCACCATGTTTTTTAAATTTAGTTGACCATGAATACATGGAAATATAATACTTGCAACTATCAAGTCATCCATTTAAAAATTCCAAACTTCGCACATTATTACACATGACTAGCCATAACAATATATGGTTTAAGTTACAAATTACAACTACCAACATGTTTTTTAAATTTACTTAGACCATGCATACATGGAAATATAATACTTACAACTATCAAGTCATCCATTTAAAAATTCCAAACTTGGACATTATTGCACATGACTACCCATAACACTATATGGTTCAAGTTACAAATTACAACCACAACCATGTTTTTTAAATTTACCTGACCATAAATACATGGAAATATAATACTTGCAACTATCAATTCATCAATTTAAAAATTCCAAACTTGCACATTATTGCACATGACTAGCCTTAACAATATATGGTGTTGGGAATTATGGAAATTCCTACTGACTGTTTCTGCTGACAGGTTCCTGCGGATACCTATAGTGGTTCCTGCTAACACTTGGTTCCTGCTGATAAGAAGTTCCTTCGGATGAAGAGCATCCGTAGCATTAGTATAGATAGAATTATATTATTTTAGGACAAGATATTGTAGTATCTTCTATTGCTTTAGTAAGATTTGTTTCGTGTAAGAAGAGTTAGGGTTCCTTGTAGTATAAAAGGAACCCGAGGCTAAACATTATGTATCGATTTGAGTATTACAAAGTTTTATAAATAGATCCATAGAGGATCAAAGTGTTCTTAGTATTTGTGTTTATCTTGTGTTTGTTCCGCCTTAGAATACAAGATTTAGAGATTCTCTTTTAGTTTGTTTGTGATTACATAGACAGACTAACGATCTATATAGGTTCTAAAGATCTATCAAGGTCAGGGTTCGACAAGTGGTATCAGAGCCTCGGGAGAGTCTCTGTAATACTAAGTTCAAAACCAATTCATACCAACAAAACCAAAAACAATGCCTGGATCCTCGGATGAGTTAGAAGTCAACCAACCTCTCAACAACACAGCTTTTCAACAACTGTCCCTTACCAACAGCAATGCTAAGTTTCCCTATCTCAAGAAGGAGGAATACGAATTGTGGGCTATGAAGATGCAAAATTGGATCACTAATTGTAACTACCATCTCTGGAATGTTATCAAAAAGGGTAACAACTTGAAGAAGACAATTAGAGATCCTGATGGGAATATCACTGTTTGTGAGCCCAAAACTGCTGAAGAAATTCTTGATGTTCAAAGAGAGAATAAAGCCAGAACTATTCTCCTTCAGGCTATACCAGATGACCATATGAGTGATTTCCACTATATGGATGATGCAAATGATATCTGGATGGCCATCAAAGCTAGGTTTGGTGGGAATGAAGACTCACTGAGAATGAGGAAATCACTACTCAAACAGCAATTCCAAGAGTTCCAAATCTCTGAAGAAGAAGGATTGCACAAAGGGTATGATAGATTTCAAAGAATCTTGAGTCAAATGCATCAGTTGAAGGCCAAACCAGATAATGAGGACTGCAATGCCAAGTTCTTACGATCTTTACCTCCATCCTGGTTGCAAGTAAGTATTGCTCTCAAGACTAAAGGAGGACTGGATGATATCACTTTTGATAATCTCTACAACAAGCTCAAAGTTCTTGAGTCAGATGTCAAAGGACGACCCCGTTCAACACTCCTACTTACTCAGCCTTTGTAAGCACTACCTCAAAGGTGACTCATGATTCAAGCCCAATTTCCTCAGCATCATCATCTTCCTACACCTCTTCTAGACCAAAATCCCAAACTCAGTCTAGTAGCATTGTGGAAGATGTGCTTCAATCTTTTCTTGCTGATTGTGAGGATCAGCAGAAACTGACCTATGAGGATTTGGACCAGCTTGACCCACTGGATTTGGAAGAGATGAACCTGAAGTGGCAGATGGCAATGCTTTCTGTAAATGTCAAGAGGTTTGAGAAAAAGGCTGGGAAGAAGTTCAACTTCAGAGGAAGGGATCCAGCTAGATTTGTTAGAAGGAAGGTCAAGTGCTACACTTATGGACAAATGGGTCACTTCTCAAGGGAATGCAAAGATAGGAAGCCTGAAGATGAGGTTAGGTATTCTACATACCAGCAGAGACAACTAGAAGGTGCACCTACCAAAGCTATGGTCTCTCTGGATGAACATGTAGATTGGAAGATGCATGAGACTGAAGATAATGATGGATCTGAGCAGAGTGCATTGCTGGCCAGCTGTGATACAGAGGATCAGCAGGATCAATTTGCCTTTATGGGCATCTCTCAGGTACATAATTGTGTGTTTGGTTGTGATGTAAAATATAATGCACTTAAGGAGTCATATGATGAGTTGAAACCTAAGTATAATGAATGTTATTTAGAACTTGAATCTTACAAAAACTATTTAAAAACATCAGAACAACAAAAACTTTGGTTTCAGAAGAATCAACTTGCTGATGCGCGTGGATTGCAACACGCACTACGTTTTACCTCTCGAGGGATCTCGAGAAGCTTGCAATCCCCACCAGGCAGTGTACCTGACCGATGTAGTATAGTGTAGTGGCAAGTACCGGGGGATTGATCGTTCTCTCGCAGGGAATAGTGTTCGTTAGGCTAAAGGCTACTCTAATCTAGGTCTAAGGGTGGAGGAAGATTCTTTTTGTATTTTTATATTTTATGAAAGCAGTAAAATCTCTGGTTTTGGAGGATAGGGCGGAATTAGTTGCTAGTCAACTAACCCAAGTTATCTACTTCTAAGCTACTTATATTTTTGTATTTTTTTGTTTTAGAGAAAATCAGTGGTGGAGAATAGTGTTTACTTAGATTTCATTACTCCCTAACTATCTTTTACCATGTAATTAGTATGTTGAGTTTGCGTGGATGACGGGTGTATTCCTAACAAGTCGTAGGGAGTGCGTTCAATTCCCTAACTCTATAAGTTCCTACCTCACTCTATGACGATACGTCAAGCATCCTATCATGAGCTCACCGATAGCAACCTATGCATGAAATACTACCTTAAAATCGATAACGCACATACGATTCACGTTTCTAAAGACGTTCAAGCTTGTTACCGTATAGGAGATTAGCCAGTTTTCTCTAGTCTAACGTAGATGAAACATTCACCCAAATACAATCACAACATACACATCACATGATAATCAATAGTTAGGTTTCATTAGATCTAAGCAAACACAAAGTAAATTAGCCTAGCATGTTAAAAGAAAGACAAGTACAAGCATAAATCACACAACACATAGACATATTGTATGAATAAAGACTTATCTTGGATTAAACATGCAAGTTAGAGGGGTTAGGATACCCTCTAAGGTCACTAATACACGAACTAGGGTTTAACCCTAAAGTTCTTCACACCAAAATTCGACTCTAGTTCTCCAAAGTTATATAAAGTAAAGAAAAATCGTTCTATATATATAGAAAACGCGGGCTGACGGCGTCAACCCAATAGGTGACGTCGTCAGCTCGGCGATTAGGGTTTTCAGACGGCCTTCCTTGACGTGGTCATAATTGCTGGTTCCAGATCTGACGGCCTTGGTTGACGGCGTCACCAATTTGCACTACGAACTCTCTGGCCCGTCACGAGTATTTTTCCAATTCTGGACTTCACTTGTTCCTGACGGCGTCACCTTGTAGAGTGTGACGGCGTCACCTTCTGTAATCTTCAAGGTCTTTTGAGTTTTTGTTGTTTTCCGCACTTTTTCACTCCGAAAACGCCCGAAAATGCTTCTTTTGTGATTTTCCCTTCAAAAGTACCTAAAATGAGAAAAGAAACGACTTTGGGTGAAATCCAAACCAAAAACATACGAATTAGGACTCAAACCGACCCCTAAAAACGTAACATTTTTCGTCTCATCAAATACCCTTACATTTGAGATTTGCTTGTCCTCAAGCAAATGCGCTTTTATTCCCAATTGAAAAACAAGTTAGAGGTCATTTAATGCGAACTTAAAAGTAATTACAAGATTTAGTCGTTCCGCTTTACTCAAAATAAGCACGGAGAAAATATACTAGCACCTCTCATGTAGTGTTTAGATACTCACATCTCTCGGTTGATAATATGTAGATATAATATAAAGGAAATGGACAATATCACTCACTACCTGTCATAATAAATAGATTACCATAGGCTTGAGAGAGGATCAAAACCTTCTCCACTAAGGCGTAAGCACCTAGGATAACTATCAAAGAGGGCTTTACAAAAGGGTTATAACGGGAGGTTTAGGGATATGGAAAAACATGGTTTGGTTGGATAAGGGATAGTTTACTGGTGGCTAGTCAATCATCTTATTTAGTTACATATACATGTGGCGTTGCCAAGCCAAGACTAGACTCAATCTTAAACTATCAAAAACAAAAACAAAACATAACTAGGAGATAAA
>LBNU01038755.1:0-34163 GCA_014162995.1 Artemisia annua
ATGGTGGTTTCTGGTATTTGCACCAAGGTGGGAAGGTATATACGGCCGGGTGTTGAGTCTATTTGGGAATTGGGCCAGGATTTTGGGTTTTAGGGATTGGGTTTATTATTAATCGGGTTGGTTAAAAGGGTTACGGGTTAAGCTAATATTTAAATGGCTCGCACCGGGCCATTACAACATGGGTCGGGTTGGCCGACTGAAACAATTAATTATCGGGTACTTCCGGGTTCGGTTTTTCCATGCTCATTCCAAAAACATATCCGCGGGTTGGATTTTGACTTCATCTGATCTTAATAAATTGCAACGTCATTACTCGCGCAATCCCGGAAGAATGTCCATTTTGCTTTCGTTTTTCCCTCTGTATTTCAATCCTTCTGTTACCTGAAACACATAAAAACACAATCCAAGAGTATTGCTAGTATTACATGACCATATTTGGAGGCTTTTCCAGTTGTTTTTGTAGTTTATGGGACACAATGCAATTAGTATTTACACACTCCATCAATTTCTCATATAAGCAAACCATGTTATGTGAATGATTCTAAAAAGAACCTCATGATCCATTCGCTTACAAAGCATTAGCATCTATTCATACATGATCCATTCTGATTTGTATACATATAATAAGTATATACCTATGATCTGTTACAAACTGATGCAACAACCTAAACTAAGTACCTAGGACTAATGAGGCATTTTAGCTTCTGTTTACTTTTCATCTAACAGTTTTGACTATAAACCAAGCTTTTCTTTTCTACCCTTTCCCCTTTTACTATCCTTTCGCCAATCCCTCCTACTTTCTGTGTTTGGTTAGGAAAGTTCCAGATTCTATACCTCATCTTATCTTTTAACCGTTTCCAACTTTTGATGCCATGACGGTCACATTTCCCCGTGTGTATTCATTATTGTTCACTCGCCACTTGTTTGCACCGCACACCCTATAAAACGCACAGATAAGATACTGTTAACTCGAAAGTTCATGTGCACCAAAATCTATTAATGCAATCTATAAATTAAAGTGTCACAGAGTATAGAGCTAATGTGGTTATATGAAACGCATTAAATGTGTAGTCCTTTATAGCAGCACGTGGCCTCACCCTACACCAAGTTCTGTGCATTTGTAAGCAGTAGTGTGCTGGGATAACACAACTCTCCCATGATAAACCCCCTTCTCAATCTACACATTCGCACAAAATCGTTCAATTCATGTTACTGGAATAAGTGGTTGCAACAGATACAAAGACAAAAATGGTTTAATGAGATCACATGTATTAATATGCAAAAGCTGGCTTTTTTTAATAGGAAGACAAAAATAGAAAGTGGTATTGTCAAAGTGATGCAAACAAATATTTATTAAAGACTTGCCGAGGAATAAATATATAAATAGATAGCTTACATATGCTGTCATTCTAGGCCAACGACCCGCGTTGAATGCTTTCCGTGCTGCAGCTACTATTACATGTTATTCAGCCACAACAACTTTGGTCTTTTTTTAAACACTGCAAAATAAGATTGAAGGTTATATCTTTTCGCAACTTGAAGTAATATACTTTCAATATAAGTAGCATAATACTACTTAATAAACATTACATAGCAGTAGTGTTAACTTTGATCGTGTGCTGCACACCAGAAACATTCAACAACAGAAATATTTCAGCCGATTATACAATTTCTTATACCGATATTAATGGAATGCATAGAAAGTGTCCGCATTATTGAGTTCTGTTGCTACAGGTCCATATAATAATATACTATATATTGTAATACACTAATACTCCATACAACCATATAAGCTGACATTTGTTCCCACTGGCCATAAGTTCCCAACAATACTAACAGAGCCTCCAAGTTCATTATATATAAACGAAACCTCCTAACTCGTTTAACCAAAAAGACATATTCTTAGTAAAACAATATAATTCACTTTGATTTGTTGGATATAAAACAGTTAATGACTACATGAACCAACAACCATTTAAAAGAAAACAACCCCACTATTTTTTGACTTCATAAAATGAAACATACCTGATATACCATGAAACACGGAAACACATTAATGTTTTGATGATTTTAGATCTTACGAACATGAGATAAAAAGACATATTATTTGGTGTACCTCCTGTACAATAAGACCCCAATTCAATATTCGAAATACTAAAAATTTGAGACTAAAATTAACTGCACGTCTTACAGGCCATTTAAAGGTTAAACCCTGAACTGTTACTCTTCCTCTCCGTATCTGTCATATCACACAATCTAAAAACGCGAAAGACTTTTTTTAAAGGAAGATGGTAAATTAACAAAAGTAATTGCATCTATAATTCTTTACCACTTATCAATATATCAAACCATCTGGTGATTTGCCTTTAAGAATAACTCAATACGTATGTTGCGCCAATGAATCCCATTTAGCTTAACTTGCAAAAGTAAACTACATTGGAGGAATGTCAGTGATGGGAAAAGGTCGGTCAAAGCATGCTGCAGAAAAGGGATGGTGTACGATAGGTCAAAAGTTATCCACTTATCAAAACTAAATATAACATAACCAAGAAATAAGTAGCTTACAAGTGCTTATTTATAAGTAGGCATTGTACACATAACTAACTTGAAAACCGACTTTAAAAAAATGAAAAAAAAAATTAACCTGATCAAGCGCGATCGGAACAACCTCAGTGCATCCTACCAGTTCCCATTTCGTCAACTGGCCCTGCAAAACTCACAAAGCGTGAGCAAATTCACTAAAAAAGGGCCACTTAAAAACTCTTCAAAAAGCAGCTTAGTTCAAACTGCTTATGAAAAAACAGCTTATGACACAAATTACATATTATTTTTTTTAATTCATAACTATTAAGTAACCAAAATCAACAACATCAGAAAACAACAAGAGATTGTTTAGTGTTCCTAAAATAGTAGCAAAGTAGCTTTAAAAAAACAAAAATTACCTTTACGATAATCATTATCCTCCTCCTCATCCATTAAAATAACCAACTTCCTGAACCCTCTTGCCAATCTAAAAAAATCATCTCATTCATTTTCTCCACCTCCTGCTTCCTCTACCCACATACGGTTCTCAAAACTTCTAGACACATACGATTCTCAAAGCTTGCGAAAAATGAGGCTCAGCCCTGCAAATATTGAACAGTATCACGCACCAGTCATTGCGGAAACCACAATCATATAATAGGAAACATAAAGTTTATAAAAACTCCGACAATTTGTAAAGAAACACTAAATTAGCAAAACCCCTAAATCATAGGAAAACCCTAATTTTAAAATTAAACTTATATACATGTAGGGTGTTAAAAATCTTCGAGTAGGTATGAAAGAAAAGCCAAACCGACAACATATTGCAAGAGTCCATGGAAGAATAACCCGCCATAAGCGTAACTCAAATAAGCTGACCATGGTCACACAAAAACATAGCATACTAAAATAAAAAACGTGAGAAGCATCACCTACCAGAAGATTCAGACCAAGATAGAAAACTGTTCCTGTCTGCTTTTTCTTTTTTGATTGATTTTATGACCGATAGAAATGGAAACTTTTTTATTAGATGCCCTATAACATGTGGATTCTTGGAAACCCCAGCACCTCGTTTTGATGTGTGGAAAAAGCATAAATGATCTAGAAGATAAACACTGGGATTGTATAACTTTATCAAACTATAAGGCGGCGAAATTTGGATTGGGCCATGAATGAGCAGTGGGGGGCAGTGGGCTAAGGAGGAAAACGGGCTAAGCAAAAAAAACGGAGAATTACTGTATTCATGAACGACGATGTGTTGGTTGACGTTTAATATATATAGTAACGAGTCGGGCACCGGTCCGCCGCGTTGCGGCGGGGCGTCGTATTTGGCGGTTATTTTTTTTAAAATGTAATTCATAAGTGTTGGTTTTATCAGATGCGTTATCATTGCATGGTATATAGTCGTTTAGAGTTGTGCTGAATTGCAGTTATACTGCGTTACATTTCTTATATAGCCAACAAAACGATACAGAAAACTGACCTTTTTCTTATATAGCCAACAAAACGATACAGAAAACTGACCTTTATATATCAGCATTAGTAACGGAACATTTGAGCAACACTTTACATAAATTATCAAGAATGAAAGATAATATCTATCTTTGATGGTAAATAGGCTTTAGCTTAAACTACATTTTGCCTCCTTAGCCACTCTCCTTTGTTCTTTTTAAGTTTCAAGCCATGCAACCTGGAAAATAACGCATACATGGAAGGAAAAAAAAACATTTAAATGCCCATTTTAAGAATATGTGAAACAACAGTAACCAATACCAAATTCAAAGACAACCACAACACCAAGTATAGCCCAAATATAATGTTCACTAATATCAGGAAAAGGCTCTTTCCAAAAAAAAAAAAAAAAAAAAAAAAAAAAAAAATCAAAGCTAAAGACAATGCCAATTTCGCCGGAGACAGCTGCAGAGAATTTGTCAAACTCAATGCTTCTGTAATGAAGGGCATTAGGCTACATACAGATGTTCTAATCATCTAAGAGTCAAAAAATAATAATACATACTGAATAGTAAAAATATAGTTTATTTTTAGATCATACGAATGTTAAAGATCATAAAAAAGAGTCTTAAAAATCATATGAAAAAAAGAAGCATTAATGCATAACAAAATATAAAGAAAAGGAGGCGAACCTTGTTCCTTTCCAACACGTATCAACACTTGTTCATTGTGAAAAGAATTCTTTAAAGAAAGCTTCCATGGACGTCGCTGCAACAATCCAACGTAGTGGATTCCAACATCTGGAAAGAAAAAAAGTATTCACACACTAAATACCCGATATATTTCTAATAACTATAAAAAGAACCGAGTATCAAATTAGATAATAGGAATACATGTACTGTTGCAATCTGACATATGTGTTTATATTTGTCGAGAAGCTTATTCATTTCTTGCATTTCTTATGCGCGATGTTCAACGGTATGATGAAAAATTAGAAGACATTAACATGTGTAAAAAACAACAAAAAACATCTACATCAATATAAGGCGAGTTTTGCGTAAATCATACTCTTATCCCTAAAGCTACCTTAGCATCTTAACATAATAGATGCTTATTATCCTAACATAATATAACATATTCATTATTACCCATATTACCTATACGTACATGTTAAGCGTTAGAACTTTAAATAAACTTAGGTGGCGGAATCAAGTTAAGCGTTAGGACTTTAAACTGTAAAAGGAAAACATGAACATTTAAGGGGTGGGTAGTATTTCATGTTTTCAGCCTATAATAATCGATGCAAACGTAACTGGAAGTAGGTAATGAGAGATCAATATCAATGAGTTAATTTTAAGATCCGAATAAGTGTACGAATTCTGATAACATTGTAAAATGGTAAGGCAAGTAATTAAATAGGTAAATTTTTGCCACCAAGAAGTTGACGCTATACAAAATTGACTTTTAGGCATCTGGTAAACTGAAGTCCGACCATTAATGGTTATAGCATGTATACCTTTATCCGTTCAACAAAGTGGAGTGGAATAGCCAATGGGCAACCATTTATCATATCTCCAAGTTCCAATTACAGTGTTAAAATAGATTGTTACTTCTTGGAATAAAAACAACATTTGTTGATACAGTTACTTGATGACATTACATCTGTGATGTTCAAGTTGACAATAATAAGCCTTCACTTTATATTTGTGTTTTGCTATTCATGAATCATACTGTTGCAACTGTTAATGAGCTATTGTATCATGAAATATACTTACAACTATTACTCTATTATAAAGAAACCAACTCTTTATTTGCACATGAATAAAATTATGAAACATAAGGTTTGAATCATTGAGCAAAAAAAATGGATAAATGACCGACCCAGGAAAATATCATCAAACCTGATTTGTTGAACCAATTATCAAACTTGTATCACCATTTATAGTTGAAGTGATTGGCTGACTCGAGTAATCTGAATTGCTTGTCGTCGTGTCCTCACTGGTCATGTAAATTTAGGAGCGTTACTTTCCTTTTTAACTCAAAATAAACTAAGTAATTCATTATGAAAGGATTGCGGCATCAGTATAAGATAGGTATATGACTGATACACAATAACACAAACCAATAAAATGTATAAGATATATACCAGCAGGTTCAGCATGTTTCACCATCGTGAGGAAGGTATGGGATTTATGGGTTGCTTGATAGAGTTGCACCAGACGTCTTAAAGATACTGACAACAGAGCTATTTCAATTACTGAATTACCTGTTTCACATGGTTGTAAACACCCAGAACAATGCCCGTACTAAAGTCCAGTACCCTAGGACTCAATGTATAGGCTGTCAATATAATCCAAAAAAAATTAAGGTGTGCACATCTGATAAACGACGAAAATTGTAGCATTTATTCTTTGAACAAACCTGTTGGAATTCCACGCATCGAGTCGCGAAACATAGAAGCATCAAATTCTGGAAAATGTGAGGCAGTGGAAGGCGACAATCCTGAGGAACCGACAAAACTTAAAAAATTGCATCTCACACTATGACTAATGTTCCTCGCCCACACATCGCTTCTTCATGGGATCTTCTTCATTCTCCATCTTGCACACAAAATTAAAAAAATCACATCCAAAATAAATAAATTGTAAATACATTTTTCATTTAAGCATTTCATCAAACACTTGGTGTGCAACCAATTTCCTTCTTAAACAGTCTTTCATCGGGTGTTTGTGATTACATGTCGAAAGTGCTTATTTCTTAAATAAGAAGTTTACCATAAACAACTCCTAAAATTAAAACTTCATACCATAAACAATTTCCTTCTTAAACTTCATATGGTACGGATGACACCAATCGACTATCAATGATCCAACCACAAATCATAAATCACATCAAGTTACCAAAAAAGTTACCCTATCTCATGATCCAACCACATATCATATCAATAATCAAAGACAAAAAGAGTTGTAAAAATCCAAGATTAAAAGAAAACACTAACCCATAAACGTGTGCAGCAAATCAACAACGTATTCACTGCAAGTGATTATCTCGTCTTCTTCTTCGTCAACCAACTCTTCTTGATCTTGACTGAAACATAATCCGTATGCATTTGTGTGTGTTGAGATGAAAAAGAGGCGGTGGGTTGAGAGAGAGAGGTTTGAGGTGTATCTGAAAAAATCCGGATATATCATGTGTAGCGTAGGGAAGAAAAGGCCAAAGTAGACAAAAATACCACAGGCCAAAATAAGCCCAAATAAAAGCGGGGAACCCACTACACTACACGACGTCGTTCTTTTCCATCTATAATATATATACGAGAATGGCTCAGGGTTTTTTGTCGTTGTATTTCGTTTATGATGGTTTTTTTTTTTTNGGTAACATTATAAGGCATGATGACATTAACATTTAATCCAAATCTATGTCAATGCATATCATGATTTGCTACAACTATTATATTAAATGACTTCTTTCTCATTAAATATTCCAACTTCAAGATAAGCGTGCACTTGCAATCTTACATAAACTTAGATAAGAACTGTGTATGTTTTCAACTTCACAATAACAATATTTTTGACATTTACCTGGGGTATAGAATGCACGCAACTGCTATTCATGTAGGATATACTGCTACACGTTTGCTGCTTATGTGGTGTTCTCTTGTAGAGTGATTAGAATATTGTGGGGTGTTTGGCTTTTGATCATCATTTGTTGTGCCAACTTTTACAGATAAAACACCTGCCATTTACAGAAAATATGTACATTCTGAGAATAAGAATAAGATTGTGTCGATAAAAAAACTGTTACATTGGTATAATTGATGATACACACAAATTAGAGGTGACAAAATGGGTTCCTTCACAGGCCTTTTGGTCAAAAGATCTTAGAAGGTTGTATGCATTAAGAGTGCACGTTTTTTAACTTTTGGCCAAATTAGTTTTAAATCAACTTTTTATGTTACCATTGAACGCACTAAAGGTAAAAGGCAAAAGACAACTTACAATGATCATAGCTCTAATAACATCCTCAAATTCTTGTCTAAATTTAGTACCACCAACCAATAAACCCATATCCAGTGAGATAAGCTGCACCATAAAAGGATCGAAATTTATCAACAAAAACTTGCTATTTCGAAAAACGAATGCACAATCGGTAGATCGTCAAAGACATGTTAACATCAGTGGTAATCACAGTGTTGAGAAAGTGATTTTTTGTAAGCTTACATTTTTTCCCCATGTTGAAATCCTTATGAATCTGCTATTTATTTTTATTCGGGATGGCTCTGGAAATTGCAGCGTTGACTTCCAAAGATACATATTCCAGCGATGGGCCTGCAGATTTTCAAAGAATAAGGAACATATGAACAACATTGAAATTCAAAGGCTACTAATCATGTATGGTACCTCATGGTCTCGTATTTGCAGGCCTGCTACTTGTAAACGAATGATATAAATTTGGTCTTGCTGAGCGTCCGGCGAGTGAGTGGTTAGTGGCCAATAGCGCCCTAGTTGATGGCACTCCTCTCTGCGGTTGGCACTCGAGGAACCAAGCGGGGCACTCCATTAACGCCTAACATATTTTTGCACAACCCTATACATTAACACATAACATACAAAAACCCCGTAAAGTCCTTACGAATCAAAACAAACCGAGCTAAAGAACTATAATCAAAATCATAATGCATACCTTTAATTGAACAGGGACCCATCATAGACAACAACAATATCGACGACAACAGCCTAGAGCATCGTAAACATGTCGAACGACTTACACGTAGAAGCAAGTCAGAATAAAGAAAAGTTTATGAAAATAAGCATATGCAATAAAGTGTTCCTCACAAAACTAAAATAAACCTAAAAACTATGTTTACGTTCAAATCCACAATCAAATATACATTCAACCAACAATAAACCTAAAAACTTCTTGTTCGACAAAACTAAAATAAACCAAAAGTTACCTATTTTGCTAAAAAAAGTTATCACTTCAAACTATTCTTCTACATTTTAAAATCTAATAATCTATGTTCACATAGCATTCCCAAACACCCTTAAACATCTTAAATGCCATCAAAGTATAACATTAACAGAAAATCTCCAACAATTTTTAAAGAAAGAGAAAGACTTCGCAACATCCAAACGCTTATTAATGCAAAAAAATTTGAAATGGCCATTTACTAAAAGAAAGAAAAAGACTTGCTTCTTTTGTTTGGTTTACATGATACGCCACCATTGTTTGCTGTTGTAGTGCAGTTACCATTAAGCGGGGTCATAATACATATAGTTAATAGAATAAAAACCTTAATCCCTAATGTATTCCTTTGCTGATCAAGTGTTGTAGCATACTTAATCCCTACTTTTCCTTATAACATAACCAACATGATCACAAAATGCACCATAATTTCAAAAACCAAAATATAACAAATCAACATTTATGTTTATATCTAACGGAAAATCTTACCTTTAATCAAACACGGATCGAGCATAAACAAAAACAATCTGCCGGGACCAAAATCGCTCAAAATAGGCACCCATCTTGCGACACCAAGAACCTAGCTAAAGCACAAAAGAAATATGTGTTTGTGTTTAACTGCTTGTATGACATCAATGAAGAAGACTAAAAATTGTATCTAATTAAATTAAACCGGTAGAAAAACATAAACCTCATCTTCATCGGTGTTATCCACCTGTTTTGTTGAAGAACCGGTGATCTAGGATTGGGAAAGGCATTTTGATATGTCTCGAAAGTTCCATGGAGAGTTCCAGATATGATGAATATAATTAGCTTTTTGGATTGGGCAGGCCAATGAAGCGGGCCGTAGCAGGCCAAAAAAATTTCTGAGAAACCCACTATGCTACACGACGTCGTATTATTTGGTAATTAATATATATAGTAATTAATGGCAAGTCCAACTAAACAAAACTTTACTCTAATGCACAACTAAATTGGGTTAATTACCACAGTAATCTGGAACCTATCATAACATTTATAGGCCCGTGTCCAATAACATAACGAATTACAGGTTATAAGTAGTACTGTAGTATGGGCTTTCCCTATTGTTGCTTCATTTCTTTATGAACCATTTGACTCGACTTTGTGATCATGATTAACATCTTACTGTACGTATTATTTATACATATGTTTGAAAAACTAGTTCTGCACTTCTGATAGTACAAATTTATCATTCTTGTCGAATCTTAATTAATCTTATTTTATATGTTACCCAACCCGTCTGTTCTGAGGTGAGCGAATAACTTTTCGTTGTTAAATTTGTCACCTCCGCTATATTATTTCCAAACATCGTTTCTTAGACGCTACATTGATTAATCATACTCAGGATCAGCCAAAACCTACACTAAAAGCCCATCACATAAAGACACCTTTAAAAACAATAAACGATGAAACCCATGCAAAGTCCCATAATATTATCCCAAACGCCGTATTAGAACCTTCAAAAACACGCCACTTTTCTTCATAAAAAGACCAAAAAGATTCATGGAATTCACAGAAAATATGACCCCAGATATGGGTTCTTATGAAGATAGCCAAAGAACATACAAAGCAAGAGAACTTTACGTGCTGTCGGATAAGATCGAAGAGCTTCATAGAACCAAGGAAGAACTTAAGCAAGCTAAGGATGAAGCCATGCAATCATGGTTAGATTCAAGGCCTTTAATCGATGAGCTCGAGAAGCTGCAATCAGAGCTATCAAATGCTAAGAAGCAATCCGATAATAATATTGTCAAAAAGCTAGAATCGGAGCTTATGGCTATTAACATGAGCATTAGAGTGAAGATAGAGGAAGAACTCAAAGCAGCAAATGATATCAATGAAATGACTCGAATATCTGAAAGCCTAAGGGAAGAAATGGAAAGATTAAAACTTGAAATAAGTGAAGGAAAACGAACTAGATCGAAGAAGAAAATGGTGATCAAGATGAGGCGACAGACATTAAGGACACTTAAACTCACTTTGAGAGCGGTTCGGTTAGAGTCAGAAGCTTATGGTGCATCGGCTGAATCAGCGTTAGAGCAAATTAACCATGCTCGGGTATCAGACTGCGGTGCCACAATTGAACTAACAGAAGAAGACTACTTTGCACTGACACGAAGAGCAAAAGAAGAGACTTCACTAGCAGATTGGCGTGTGGTTGTAGCTACCGAACAAAGACTTGTAGCTGAGGAAAGTCGCGATTTAGCTTTAAAAAGATTAAGTGACCCAGCCGTAGAAGGTGGGTCAATGAAAATCAATATGGAAGGAGAGATATTAGGGAATGGAGTCAAGAGCTTCAGACGGGCAAATCTAATGGCCAGTGATGGGACAAAAGGCTATAGAAATCAGAGGCAAGTTGGTAAAAAGAAACGATCGCTTTTTATCGAAATAAAATCATTCTTTGCTCGAAAGTTTAAGTACTTGTTTGGATGAACATTATATTATGCATCAATAAGCAATAAGTTTCATACATAGATTTCTGTCTAGTTTCCATTAGAATCATTTGATTCTTCCAAATGTCTGTGCTAAACATTATTCACTCATGCATAAACAGGTTCCATACATAATCTAGTACCACAACCATTAATTGTTACCTTAGTTTTGGTTTACAATGTTACATCTATTTCTAACTTGACCATTTTGCCCGGTAATTATGCCGATTGTGCTTAGCTTCACCATCGATGCACCAAAATCTTTCGCAAATAAGTAAGGATACTTGCTATAGTTTATAACCATAGTAGCAGTTATATTATCATTCATAAGAGCTTGATCAGAACCCAAAATCCCTGAATTGTTCAGGATGTTCTTGTAATAAATGTTATCAAACTTTGCGGTTGTAACCGAATCCAACGGGACCAAATTGGTGTCGGAATTGTCTTGATTCGGACACACAGTTTGCAAACTGCTTGCAAGTGATGAGTCAAGTTGTGGATCAGGAGCACCTGAACCATCAAAGTTAAACAGTCTTGACTTGAACGTGAAGCATTGCGCGAATCCAATTGTGTGAGCGCCTTTGCATAAATTCAGGAAGTGCATTAGTAACTTATTGTTCATATTAAAGAAAAACTAAGTTTTAAACTTCCCCGATTTGTTCTTTACCTGAGAGTGCAACGACGTCTTTTAGATTGAGGCCTTTGGAAGTAAATTTTGCAGTGATGTTTTCTAGAGGCTCAAAAGGTGATGGGGTATCAGTGTTTGCTGCACTCATGTTTGCTGTTAAGCCATCTCGACGCCCCATTGCTAGAGACCAAAAAGGTCCTCCCGACTAGAAAAATATAAAGCAGATTAGATAATTATCAGTAGACCTCTCAGTTATGAGTTCTGGTCTTTTTACAGGCACAGAAATTCGAGTTTGTGTATAAAAGGATATACTCATATAAGATACAAGTCACGAGCAAGTGCATGCTAATATGTTTTGAAGTAACATTGAAATGATGTATTTTGCAGTGACAAAATAAGTCGTCAGCATCTCAATGACGTATTTTGTGACGTAAAGATGTCAAGTTTTAGAGACACATACTATGGTGTGTTAATAACTGGAAATGGTAATCAGTGATAGTACTAAAAGATTTATACTGTATTTGGAAATATGTGAAAGTATAATAGCCAACTTACGAGGAACACAGCTTCTCTAGCAGCAAGTGTCAATATATCAGTGCACGAAACTGTTTTAGGACAAGCTTTCTCCACGTTCGCCTTTATAGTGTCAATAAGCTCAAACCCTCTTGCTGAATTTCGATTAGGATTTGCATCCTTCTCGCTACTGAAATCACTGGTTTTATCAAGTAACACCGACCCTTCACACCCCTAAACACCAAAAACGTTATTAAGTCTAATGGAAACCTAAGAAAAAAACACTTACTAAAAACAACACAAAAACATGATTATTACATTAGAGATACAGTCATGAAAATGCAAGCGAAGAAGAGATGCAGCAATCCTGGTATCATTAGCCATAGCAGACCAGATACCAAACCTAACGATCTTTGTCAAGTTAGGACAAGTGGAGTCATAGAACTTGTAATCAAGTTGACCATACACAAAGGGTCCAAAAACCAAGAACCAAAACACCACACTAGTAAGTCGTTGCATATCTGTAATGGCTTAAGAACTTGTTAGATAATACGAAACAATATGAGTTTAAATAGATGTTTTTAGTCCAGTGGGTGTGCCACTACTATACTAAAGAGTTTGGAACTAGTCAACATCCAAGTGACATGATCGCACTTTTGGGGTTGGAAACTGGGTTGAAGTTTCCAAGTGGAGTTGGTGCTCATTTAGTATGCAAAAAAGAAGTCCACAGTTCAAGACACTAGGATTACACTCGAAAGCAATCTGTTATTTATATGTGTTTATGGCATAAACATGTCTAATTCATTGAATTTTTGTGTTATAAATGGTATTTGGATCAAGTTGATAGAGATAAAGTGCAGTGTCCACCAGGTTCCAATGGCGGCTGAAGAGTTTAATTTCTACTCCGCATCTTATATTTATACATACACATATTCTAGAAGCATACAGAGTCTTATGAGTATTCATGTAAACTTATGTGCAACAAGCAGAAACAAAGGACTTCGATCAGTCATGCAGTCTTACATGTATCTAGGGATGAGCACGGTACCAGAATGGTACCAAACCCGTACCGAATTGTGGTACCATTTTTTTCCCGAGCATGAAAGAGGGTACCAGTACCGTACCAAACATTATTCAGTGTCCAATTTTAATATATACTGATACTAAAATGTTCCAGAAAATATTCAAGAAGAGTAATAATACAAGACCCCCTAACACATAACATTATCTCATGAGAATTTGAGATCTACGGTATACAATTTATATATTAAGTAAATAACTATAACATGATATGACTTTGTTGGGCAATTCAGTGTCCAATGATCTTTGTCTAGAATTTAAATAAAGCATATCTTATGCGTAATTTAAATAAAACATATCTTATGTGTAAACAATGTCCCTGAATGGAACGAAGCATTCAGGGGGCCATCTTCAGAGTTCATTAGAGTCTGAAGAAAAGACTCAACACTACCTGAGGCGGAACTTAGTGAGTGAAGTTCAAAACCAAGAAAATGATGATTGAGTTAGACCGATGACAATAACTCACTGACTCTTTGAAGATCTTCGCGATAATCAATACATTCTTATCTTAGATATTTTAGAAGTCACTGAATATATGGGCGGGAACTTTTTTGGGAAGATAAATGTAAACATTTATAAAAAAAGTCAAGATAGTAATATAGTTGGTAAAAAGGTAGAAACAGTTGTCAACACTTTCGTTAAAGCATGGCTGGCCATGTCCTAGGAATAGAAGCATTTAATGTAAGTGTACTACTNCAACTACACAGTTAAAAAGTTGACACGTCGCTATCACCCTACGGGTATCCACCTTGATCCTCGCTTATAAATAGGATATAAATAGGAATGTTAAGTTGTAAAAATGTATCTCTTTCAATTAAAGTGATATGAAATAGAACATTACTCCTCCAAATCATTTGGTTAATTATTGTTCTTACTTAAATATTAACTAAAGTTTTTGTTTAACTTTAGTGAGAAGATTATCACACATTGTCATTCAACTTAGATTGTTATTCCGCAAACAATCATGAATAAATTCTTTGATTCATTTCTAGAAAAACTCTAGCTTTATATTTACTTACTCATTGTAATCAACTAAAAAGGAAACAGACTTAAAGTATTGAAAAGCCAAAGTCTATGCACATGTAACTAACCTGTGGCATTTAAAAAATAAAATATCTAATTAAGTATTAGAATCTGGTAATAATAGGGTAAAGACTCTTCATGACATGATACGTCGTTATACATCTTTATATAACTCTATCTTCTTTGGAAAACCAAATTTGGTTATTAAGAACATATGAGATTTGGTTTCGTTTAGAATTAGAGTCATGAACTAAACTAAACCAAACCGTACCCAAATTTGGTTTCAGCTAAATTCAACTAAACAAAGACTTTAAAACCATTCCAACCAGTTTTCATTAGGTTCAGTCGTGATTGATTGTTTGAGTACTATCTCTTAATTATTCTAACACAACACAAATAAATCTATGATGGACTATTAAGATGAACTTAAAGAAACCAAACTATCTAGTTTGATACAGTTAGATATCATTTCAAGTTGGATGATTTGATTCCACTATACATGCAATGTAATGGGGGTACATAGATTTATCAAACAGTTACCCACAAAAAAGGCATCAACTCAAAAAATACAAAAAAGAAAAAGAAACAGAATGTAAACACCCGAAAAAAAGGTCAAGAAAATCCTATGCCTGCAACTAAACCCATAAAAAGGGCAAGTTCACAGAAATATACAACTTTTACTACATATGGTATAAATCAAAGCATGGTTACTGCTATGAACAACAGCAGCAAAGCCACATAAGCTTTTGGCTTTGACATTGGGATGGACGTCCCCAAGTATCTCAATCTTATGGAACTTGTGTGTCAAGAATGGCTGCAAACCTTGTATGCATCTTTTCTCCTACAGTATACTCTTTTTAGGGACTAAGACGGAGAGACCCTTGTAAGGAATGGAAATTGGCAATTTTGGTTACTGTGTTATCTCGAACGTTCTCTTCTGTTTTGCACCTAAACAGATGAAAATTTAATCTTTAATGACATGATGATATATTAACAGAAACACTAAATATAGAAAGAAAAACTACCAGCAATGTCATCCTATTGATTAAATTGGTAGAAGCTGAAACGTCTTGGTGGGTTAAGTTGCTCAAAAACCTATGTGTAAGTAACATGCTAGCCGTTGGCCTTTCTGCAGGATTCCTAACAAAGCAACAACGCAGAAAATCTTTGCCATCTGGTGACATTGTTTCAGGTATCGGTGGAGTCTCCTTCATGACCTTGAACATTGCTGCAGGCTGCATAGCAGATATTCCAAATGGTGATGATGAATTGTAAGTAAAGATTGAAAACTTGAATAATTGAAAACGAAACCATTAATTGTTTCTTACCGCTTCAAACTCACTCCATGGAGGTTTCCCATTCATCATCTCAATAATTGTACAACCCAAACTCCAGATGTCAACAGCGAGAGCAAGATCAGGATTAGAATCCTTTTGTGACTCGCTCTGTAAGAGCTGCAGGAAAGACAATGATCACAATAAAGAAACTACAACGGTTGGTTTAAACTTGTAAAAGTTTTCAATGTTGGAGTAGAACAGTACCTCGGGAGCCATCCAGTAGGGACTTCCTTTCAAAGAAAGATTAACTTGTCCATCAAGCTGTGCAACAAGATTACAGTTTCAGCAAGTACTTTGTCCAAGTAAAAAAGTTAACAACTACGTAGTATTACTACAACACAGAGGTAGAAAGGTTGTTGGGTCGGCAGGTTGGTGTTGGTTAGAGGGTCAAACCAGGCTGAGGTTAAAACATGTCAGTTTTAACATGGACTGGAACAAGACAGGGCCGGGTTGACCCGTTAACACTTTTGTATATAATAAAAGCGTTAGTTCATGTAAGAAGAATATATTTTTATTTTCCAGATCTTTAAATAAAATCACGATGGCAGTTGTATGCAATGAATATAGATTTAAAAGGATTTTCAACCGGTTTGACCCATCTGAGAATTTGACCCGCTTAACATCCCAAAGGAATTCACTTATTAATATATGGGTTGATTTTTCCACCTCTATCACAACATTTAATACAGAAAGCAGACGAACACGATGATATAATGTGGGTACGATCTTACATGTTTAGCCATCCCAAAGTCAGCAAGCTTCACAACCCCATTTGCATCAACTAACAAATTAGCCCCTTTAATATCCCTGCATGATAAGATTGTGTTCAAAATTCTAGTGAAAGAAGATGCTTATAACATAGAAATAGTGGCAATAAGTTGTATTGCTTATAAATATTACGTTCCCTTTAAGCCAGGCGGGGTATATAAAAATGTAATAAACCATGTAAGTGCCTATCTGTTACCTGTGTATAGTCTTTGTGCTATGCAAGTAGGCCAGACCGGACACAATATGACGTGTGAAGTTTCTTACAATAGACTCTGTCATTCCTCCACAATGCTCGCGAACATACTTATTGATTGAACCAGGATGTACATATTCCAGGTATATGTAAAACCGATCCTCAACCTGCACGAGCTAACTGTTAATTATCTACAATTGCTTCAATTATTATAATTTGAATCATGAAATATAACTTACTATTTCGCTACCATAGTATTGGACAATGTTTGGATGTTTAAGCTGGCTTAAGACAACAATCTCCTGAAAAAAGAAAACGGAAGGTATAAACAAAAAAGTCATTCCGGCTGGAGTGGAGAATGAATAAAAAAAAGCTACCAACCTGCTCTAATTGCTTTATACACTCTGCAGATTTCAAGTCATCTGGTAATATTTCAACTTCTTTCATTGCACATAAAGCTCCGGTCTCTCTGTCAAAGGATGAAATACTATTAGTGTATGTGAACCATATGAGAGCAAATACCAAGTAAATGATGTTGAAGTTTACAGATATATACCTATTAGATCCAACATAAACACTTCCAAATGTCCCACGACCTATAAGCTTTCCCTTTTGCCATCGACTTTGTCTTGGTGTCTTTGTCAGCGAGTCAGGTTTATTGCTAGTTTGTGCTTGTGGAGGGAGAGGCAAAGGGTGGACCTTAGTCATTGTGGCATGTGCATTGCTGTCGTGTAGACTCATTGGACTTCCAATGGGTGAATTGTGCAATGGAGCGCTTGATGACCTAGGACTTTTGACCCTTTTTTGAGGGCTATGAACAGGTGAACCATGACAACCATGTATACACCTCCCAAGCATCGCCTGATAATGATCAAGCTGTCTTGTTATATCGGTTTTGCTCGTTGTTGGAGACTCTGTTAGACTTGATATTGGGGTTGCTGGAGCACTAACGGTTTCACCATGCTTGGGTTCATCTCTTGAGCGTGCTGTGAATGTGAATCCTTTCGGCCGTGATTCCTTGCGTTCGATATCCCTTAACCGAAATATGCTAGCTATGCTGAAATCAGATCATGTTAAAAGTGAAATCAAGGCACATAACGGTTGACCAATACACATCGTATGGCTGTGTTTGGGATTTGCTTATTATAACTGCTTATGCTTTTTGAACTAAGCGGAAACAGATAATCACTTGTAACAAAACTCAACACATTAGTTAGTGCTTGTATTTCCTTATGTAACAAAACACAATAATAAGATAAGCACATTCAAGGAGTTATCAGGTAAAATAAGCAGAATTTATAAGAGGGTGTTTGGCACTGCTCATTTTTCTGCTTATGCTTCTACTTATAAGGAGAAGCAGACAAGCAACCTAAAAATGACAGCTCAGAATAGTGTTTGGATTTGTTTATGCTTAGTGGTGTATCCAAATTTTGATTGGGGGTAGCACACCCCTTTCATTCAGTCGGAGCTACTAAATAAATGCTTAAAGTTTGTAAAATGCGTCAACATTACAAGTATGCTGTATGAACTATGAAGCCACATTCAGCTTTAGGGATCATCACTTTTGACATGCTTAAAATTGGCGTTGGGTTGCTCAATTTAAATTATTGATAAGGCTCACATTTCACAATGTAATTTCCGTACCCAAAATATAAAATTCATCATCTTACGATCAAACAACCGTTTCCACCAAAGCTGTAAATCACTTCATAGACACACATATATATTTTAGGAATTATTAATAATTTCTAAAATTAACTTCATAATAAGATGTCACATCTTAAAACTAGATCAATACCATTATAAGCAGTGTGAAACTTTGAATCGTTTTCCATTTAAATAATCAGTTTTCTGTAAGCAGGTTATAGCATGCTTATTTCAAAGTGCTTGCCCATTCTAAATGAACTATTTCAGTCAAAATTACCAATTAAAAATTGTTACTTTTTGGTCCTATACAAAGTTACTTTTATAAGTGATTATATGCATAATCAGAATTAAAAAAAATATATATATAATAATAATCAATCTCAAACACCATCTTTTTCTCAAATAAGTACATAATCATAAGCAGTTTGCTTCTATCAAAACACTCGTAATGCAACAAGCATATAAAGTACTCCCTTGGTCCCAAATTAAATCCATACCAAGAAAAGTGAAACTATTATACTAGCATCAATGAAATGTCATTTTTAACCTTTGGAAAACATTTTGATTAGTTGAAATATAAAAAAAAAAACTTATTATTAGTGTGCACCAATGAAATGTCATTTTCAACCCATAAAAAAACATTTTGATTAGTTAAAATATCTATAATACTTATAAAACCTAAATAAAATATCTTAAAACTTAAAAACTTTTAAAAAGTGATAAACCGAAAATAGCCTTTTATTAAAAAGAATAATAAATCCATCACTAAATTAATAGTTTAAATATTGTTTGATTCTCTAACTTTTATCATTTTTTATTTTTTTTTTCACAATAATTACAAATTGAACTCGTTAGTGTTGCATTAGAGGTCACACACAAACCACAAGTTTGCATGTATAATTATTTATCGAATAAGTACATAATCATAAGCAGTTTGCTTCTATCAAAACACTCGTAATGCAACAAGCATATAAAGTACTCCCTTTGTCCCAAATTAAATCCATACCAAGAAAAGTGAAACTATTATACTAGCATCAATGAAATGTCATTTTTAACTTTTGGAAAACATTTTGATTAGTTGAAATATAAAAATGAAAACTTATTATTATTAGTGTGCACCAATGAAATGTCATTTTCAACCCATAAAAAAACATTTTTGATTAGTTAAAATATCTATAATACTTATAAAACCTAGATAAAATATCTTAAAACTTAAAAACTTTTAAAAAGTGATAAACGGAAAATAGCCTTTTATTAAAAGGATAATAAATCCATCACTAAATTAATTTAAATATTGTTTGATTCTCTAACTTTTATCATTTTTCGTTTATAATCAATATAGACTTTTTTTCCCCTCATAATAACTATAAATTGAACTAGTAAGTATTGCATTAGGGGTCACACACAAACCACAAGTTTGCATGTATAATTATTTCGAAATACACCATCGCTTTGCGCAAATATTCGTCTAGTAAAAATAACACAAAAATGTACAGAAATGTAAACATTTAATTGTGTGACGGAGAGAGTACTAAACAATTTCAATAAAGCACAAAATGATTGGTTAAAGAACTAATTACCTCGTCGGTCGTTTCGAGTCACCGTGGGAGACTCCTCTTTTCTGCTCAGATTTCTTATTCATATACGCATCTTCCGGTGGTGAGGGTAAAATGTACTTGGACGTGGAAGATTCACGGCGTGAATCACGTTTAAACAAAGCAGATAACTCTGGTAACGGCAACGTGTGTGGCGTTGACGTTGACCGATAATTCGCTTGAACACGACGACGTTGTTGATCATTATTTATATAATTATCATCCGCTGCAGATGAAGATGAAGATGATGATGTGTTATATAACCACTGCATTGTTATAACGGTAGATGTATGCTGAACTTAAAGAGTTTATGTTAACTGTGTGATGACGTCATGCTGACGGAAGAGAATGGATGAAGGTGTTTGACGATGATGATCAAGAATGAAGAAAGGAATGAGGGAGGGTGATCCGTTATATATAACGCGGGGTCTTTGTGGAAGTCAAATAGTTTGACTTTTTATACAATGACAATAAGACTTTTATTTTTATTTTTATAAGTCTTTTTCACTCATTCAGGGTTGTTTTCTTTCTAGTGTTTTAGGGCCCGTTTGGTTTGTAAGTGGGATTGGAATTGTATTCGGATTTGGGAAAGGTTTGAAAGAAAAAGAAGAGAGAGATAAGAAATGATAGTATCAATTATTGTTTGTTTTGTAATATGGAATTGATGAAAAAAATTGAAATGTATTATTATTTTAATATTAATTAAATATAATGAAAGTGATGGTCCCATATTTATTAGTAGAAAACAAAAAAAGAAATAATAAATAAAGGTTAAATGACTTACATGGCCCACGTTTTCTGTAAACTTGCAGTCAATCCCACATGTACCGAGTGGTATGGATGAATCCTTCATCTATTGGTATTAATTACTGTATTAAAACCTATAACCAAATACCAAACAAATTATTACACTCTCTGTCAATCCAAACCTCCTCAAACCCCAAAACCAAACGGGCCCTTAATTGTGTAACTCACAAATTTGTTTTCAACGTGACTGAAAAATGACCCCCTCTAAAACACCATTTTGTACCTCTCTTACTTTTTTCATCTTTTTTTAATAATTTTCTTTTTATTATAGAACTACAAAACTGAAAGTACGAAACATAATAATTTTCTTTTTATTATAGAACTACTGTTAACAGGGAAGTTAAAAATGAATCTTGTGTATTTTTGTGAGCCAGGGTACCAATAATAGTACCTAACAAAATTCAGGCTAACGTGCAATGTGATAACACTTGTGTTGACTCAATTGGTTCAATCGGTTTAATTGAAAACTTTTGATTTTTGAAAACTGGCTTTGAATCAGAAACTCAGGCATATCAATTAAAAAGTTATTTTAATGCATTGATAATGTGTTAATTTGAGGGTTTCAAAGAACTCATTGTGATATTAGTTAGGTTTAATGAAAAGTCTCCTTGCCAAGAATTTATGCCTTTTTGATAAATGGAAATTACGTTTTCTTATGGGGAAGGAGGCCTTTGTAGGTTGGATATAAAATATTTTTATGATCATGATTGGCTGGCTTTGAGCCTAGTTCGAATACTCCTTCTTGTGGGGTTGTTTGGTGCGTCATTCTTAAGGCTACTTCGGATATTGAAGGTATTGACGATTCTTTTAAGAATTCTTTCACCCTTAAAGTCTCTGGTGGTTCTGATGTCCCTTTTTTGAAAAGACATTTGGTGTGTATTGGCACTTTGGCAGTACTCGTTTAATGGATACTTTCCCAAGACTTTTTACACTTGAATCGTTTCAAGATTCTATGCTTACTGTTCGGTGGTGTTATAAGAATGGCAATTGGTGTGTAAATGGTCGTGACGCTCCCAACCTTGTGGTTGAGCCAATAGAGACCTCTCTTCTCTTATTGATATGATCGCTAATCTCTCTTTTTCTAAAATGGCATAGACAAATGGTCTTGATCTTATGAAGATTAAGGTTTGTTCAAGGTCAAGACTCTTTCTAAATCTATCCAATTTTTATAGTTGGCGGATTGTAGTCTTGGTAAGCACAATCTATGGAATTCGTGGATTTCTAGGAAAGTTAACATCAATATTTTGAGGGCCTCTTTAAATAGCTTGCTCACTCACCTTAATCTCGTCTCTCGTGGCATTACTGTCCCTTATGTTAGTTGCTTATGAGGACGTTGCCCATTTTCTGATCAACCGTCAAAAGGGTTATTCTTGTTTGGAGGAAGGTTTGGAGCTGATGGAATTTGGTTACATCCATTGTTTTTCCACCCTTTTCCATTCATATCATTGCCATGGAAAATGTGTATAACATAGGATGTGCCCATCTCAATAAAATCATACATGGGGTTTTCAAGTGCACTTTATGGGCTATTTGGAAATGGTGGAATAAATTTGTCAATACATCCCCATATTCAAGAGCAAATATAAAGGATGAGAATATCTTCCCTTTGATCCAACGCCTCTCTAAGACTTGGATTATGTTTGTTTTTTCTCATGTCTTGGCTGCTTAAAATAGATGAACTTCAAGACCTTATGACGTGCTTGTGTATCTTGAAGTTTAGTTTTGCTGTTTTTGTCTATCTTTTTTGCTTTTTTTTCCGTTGTCCTTCTTATAGTTTGTTGGTCTCCACCTTGGAGCCGTTGTTATTTCGGCCTTTTCAAAAATAAAAAAAAAGAAAAGAAAAGAAAAAAAAAATCTAAATTCTAGATTGTTGTGATACTTTCTTCTTTGCCTTGAAAACACAAATACAAATCCTCATTTGAACAAGAAACACTTATGAAAGAACATGAAATGATCAAGTTTTAAATGATCTGGCTAGTTCTTAGAAACAAATATAATTTTTTGTCAGCTCTATCAATCGATAGTTTTTGCATAAGTTGCAAATTTTATGGATTCGAATATGTCTTTGTTTGTTCCTAACATCGACAAACAAGTAGCAACTAATCGTAAACTACATGGATGAGACGGAGAAAAGGCTGAGTGTAAGCATGAAAAACATAATCTAGTATCTAGTCGACATTTACTGTATGATTTTAAGAGTATGAGTTATCATGGTGCATTTTGTTTTGTTTGAGTAGTCTCATATTGTGTCTTTGTATCTGTATTTTTGTGGTGTTAATAAAAATCGTTGCCTTTTATGAAAAATTATTTTGTATCAAGTGATAAAAGAAATCGCAAATTATTATCCATATACATAGGTGAACTAGTTTTATCGATTTTGTAGTTAGCGGTATCGTGATGCTATTTGATTGGTATATGATATTCGTCACGTGCATTATTATGTCAAAAACAAAAGAAAGTTGTTTAAGCAAAAACATGTAGAACTCACGAGCTCTTAGTAAAAAATTTTAACGAAAAGTACTCGCGCTTTTTCTCTCCTCTTTTTTTATTTTTATTTTTTATTTTATTTTTTTTTAATTCACGTTTTTACTAATTCACTTGTTTTTTTTTTTTCTTTTTTTCCGCTTTCATATGTTTTTGTCTGTTTTCATACGTTTTCGACTGTTTTCACACGCTTTCGTCCGTTTTCATACATTTTTGTCCGTTTTCGCCCGTTTTCATATATTTTCGGCCGTTTTCATCCGTTTTCATACGTTTTTGTCCGTTGTCTTACGTTTTCGCCCATTTACGTCCGTTTTCGTCTGTTTTCTTACGTTTTCGTTTGTTTTCATACGTTTTCATCCGTTTTAATATGTTTTCATCCGTTTTCTTTCTTTTTCATCCATTTTTCATACGTTTTCGTTCGATTTCAGACGTGTTTTACGCTTTCATACGATTTGGTCCGTTTTCATACATACTCGTCCGTTTTCTTGCGTTTTTATCCGTTTTGTTACGCTTTCGTCCGTTTTCATATGTTTTCGTCCATTTTCTTACGTTTTCGTCCGTTTTCTTTCATTTTTGTCCATTTTTCAAATTTTTCGTCCTTTTTCATATGTTTTTTTTACGTTTTGGTCCGTTTTCATACATATTCGTCCATTTTCATTCGTTTTCGTCCATTTTTAAATGTTTTTGGCTATTTCCAGACGTTTTCATACGTTTCTAAATATCACAGGTGATATTCTGAATATCACAAATGATATTCTGAATATTGATATTCTATTATATTCATAATATAAGTGATATTCTGAATATCACAAGTGATTTTCTGAATATCACAAGTGATTTTCTGAATATCACATGTGATATTATGTGTTTTCTGAATATTACAAGTGATATTCAGAATATCACAAGTGATATTTTGAGTAACACAAATGATATCCTGAATATCATAATTGATATTCTGAATATCATAAGTGATATTCTGTGATATTCAGAATGTCACATGTGATATTCAGAATATCACAAGTGATTTTCAACTAATGTTTTGTAACATGAAAATCACAAGTGATATTCAGAAAATCACAAGTGATAAATATTCAGAAAATTACAAGTGATATTCAGAATATCACTAGTGATATTCAGAAAATCACAAGTGATAGATATTCAGAAAAACACAATTGATATTCTGAATATCAATTGTGATATTCAAAAACGTATGAAAACGGAAAAAAAAAAAAACAGACGAAAACATAAGAAAATCACAAGTGATATTCAGAAAATCACAAGTGATAGATATTCAGAAAATCACAAGTGATATTCTGAATATCAATTGTGATATTCAAAAACGTATGAAAACGGAAAAAAAAAACAGACGAAAACATAAGAAAATCACAAGTGATATTCAGAAAATCACAAGTGTTATTCTGAATATCACTTGTAATATTCAGAAACGTAAGAAAACGGACGAAAACGTAAGAAAACAGACGAATACGTATGAAAACGGACAAAAATGTATGAAAACATAAAAATATATATGAAAACGGACAAAAACATATGAAAAATGGACGAAAACAAAAGAAAATGGGCGAAAACGTAAGAAAATGTATGAAAGCGTAAAAACACGTCCAAAACGGACGAAAACTTATAAAAAAATGGACGAAAACGAAAGAAAACGGATGAAAATGGACGAAAACATATTAAAACGAACGAAAACGTATGAAAACGAACGAAAACATTTGAAAACGGACGTAGACGGGCAAAAATGTAAGAAATCGGACGAAAACGTATAAACATACAAAAACGTCTAAAAATGGTTGAAAACGAAAAAAATGGACGAAAACGTATGAAAACGAACACAAACGTCTGAAAACGGACGAAAACGTATATAAGCGTATGAAAACGGACCAAAACGTATGAAAAAGGACGAAAACGTATAAAACGAACGAAATGTTTGAAAACGGATGAAAACGTATTAAAACGGACAAAAACGTTTGAAAAGAGACGAAAATGTATGAAAACGGACGAAAACGTATGAATACAGGCCAAAACGTATGAAATTGGAAAAAAAAAAAGAAAAAAAAATAAAACTTGAATTATAAAAAAAAATGATTTAGAAAAAAAAAAAAAGAAAAAAAAAAAAAACAAGAACGTGAATTAGAGAAAAAGATAAAATAATAATAATAATAATAATAATAATAATAATAATAATAATAATAATAATAATAATAATAATAATAATAATAATAATAATAAATAAAAGAAGAATAATTAGAAAGACAAAAAAATTAAAAAAAAAATTAAAAAAAACCCTGAACTTAGGTTTCCATATTTAATCTTAGTTTAATTCCCTACCATTAAATCAAACTAGATGGATAATGGAGATTTGTCACTTATCATACAAAGTTAGACAAGATTTAAAAAAGATGATCAAGTGTCGACATTTAATTTATTAAAAATTTATAATTTTTTTTTAAAGAACAGACAAATTTTTTCACACCTTACACCACCTAACTCACAAATGCCTTCAGCAAAGCTTGAATTCACAACCTCTAAATTGATGAATAACTCATTGATTTTTCAAGTTGTTTAGCTAAACTTATAAATTTGGGTTATGTATATTTTATATAAATGACTTATAACTTATATATCAAAAGCTTATAAGCTTTTGCTAAACGTTTGACGTATTAATTCATAACTAGTAAGGTAAAATTACAACTAGAAGACACAAACATTAAAATGGTATAATTATAAAATATCTCTTATAAAATGATATAAAAGTTTTTTTTGAATATATAATATATGTATATAAGTTCACATCTCTACAAATAAGCCACAATGTTTAAGCTTATCAAAACCCACACATATAAGTTTATAAGTCCAAACCTAAAAGTTTAGACAAATATTTAATTAAGCTTATTTTTATTATATAGATTAATAGAGTAGTGTTATTTAAACCTATATACATGTCTAAATAAATGTTTAATGTTTAAATTATTTGTACAATTATATTATATATTTTTTTTTCAAATTCTCATAAATCATTTTTTAAATCAACCAATCAAATAATTAGCTACGTTTTTAGGCATGATTAGTAGGCTTGTAAGAGCACTGAGCAAGGTGGTGCCATTGGAGTGGTGTCGTTGGCAAAAAGAGCTGCCACGTCAGCAAAACCTTCAATGACATCAGAAATACTTTAGCACCACATTTTGTGTCATTACCGTCGACACCAGAAAATGTGGTGTTGTTGACAAAGTGATGTCCTTGATTCCACACATACCTCACTAAAAGGGTTTGACACCACATCCGGTACCGTGAGCTGTTGCTTGATTTCGGATGGTACAATCGCACGAGGCTAACAGCCCACGATACCCCTTCTTTAATAAAAGTAAATAGAGTACGTTAACAAATATGGAAACATAGCAAGTAGAGTATGTTAGCGAATATGGAAACATAGTGCGGCAAGATTGATCTATTTTTCTAACAAAGACTAAACTCCGACATTCTGCCTAGTTCTAGGAATGTCCCATGGATGATGGATGGCAGCTAGGAACACAAGCCTATTTGGCTATTTGTCATTCTCCAAATAGGATTTAAATTATTATTATTATTATTATTATTATTATTTTAACAAACTCTAGAGTTTCATTTAATAAATAAAATTTTGGTAAAACACAAAAGGGCAACATATAGATTGAGACTCGAAAGTTGCTTTCACCGTCATAAAATAAACACAATGCTTGCATGATAAATAAACACAATACTTAGCATGATATTTTGATATATTTATCGAAATGGGCTGGAGCTGCAGCTGAGGTCGGAGCCGTAGTTGGAACTTATATTGCTGAAATTTAGATTTTTAAAGTTGTTTAGCGAATTAGTTGAAGCTAAAACTTATTAATGTAAAATCGCATAAAAATACATCAAATTAAACTCAAATATATTCTTAGCTTTTTGCGTGTTAATGAAATATATTTTAAAAGACATTTAAGTAATTTGACTAGCTATAAGCCCTTATAAGCCCGTTTTAATTGGCTTGAGTTTATGAATATTTATGGCTTACAAAAGCTTCCATAAGCGTATGTGACAAAGAAAACTTATTTTATAAGCTCAAGCCCGTATATGTAGCTGTAATCTTTGCGCCAAACATAACCTTTATTTGACAACATGTAGAAATCATCTCCTTTCGCTATAACAAGTTTCAATCTTTCTAACAAAATCTTCCAGCTCCGCCTATGTATGTATAGGTCACTTATAAACTTGGATCTCTTTTTAGCATAATAGCGTTATTGAACAAAGACGCAAATTACAGTGAACTCTTAAGTCGTTAACGTGTTAAGCAAGGGCGGAACTGGAGTTAAATGTGACCGAATACACAATTCTTTTAAAATGTAATACAAAGAAAATTTTTGAACAGAAAAAGTACGATTGAGTTTAAGCAAAAAATCGCACACTTTTCTCTTATTATTTGGTATCTAAGCAAGTATTATAAACACAATTTTTTATATTTGAGGAATTCAGAAAAATTCGAGGTTTTTTATTTTAACAAAATTAATATTACGAACAAAATTCATCAATGACCTGTAACACTCCCTACATCCCTCGATTGCGCCATAGATATTTAGATTGTGTCCATTGTCAAACATATTATATTTATCGGATGAGGTTTTCTCTAGATCATTCGAAGAGGACAACTCTTTTAAGTCATACTTATGCGACATACACGTTATATTTGGAATATGCTATAACATTTGTTTAGGGCAAAAGGCATGAAAATGTAACCAACTTGCTACTTTTTACTTTGTTGTATAGCCATTTTTATATTTTTTTATTATATATATCTTACTTTTGAATTAAGTTTAGATATAAGATCATTTGAGGACCAAATATTTTTTACATACCAAGTGACTAATCTCCATCATTCATCTCCCCTCCATTTTTATTTGATCTAATGGATGAGATTAATCCAAACAATTTAAAAAACCCACTTTCATCATCTTTTTTCAAATATTAATATCTTTCAAAACGTTAATCGTTAATCGAAAAAAAATATACCGTTAGGACGAGCATTTAATTATCTTTCTATAGATATGCATTGTGATATACTTTCGACAAAAAAAATTTTTCGTTTTTTTCACGTTTTTTTTCGTGGCCGAAAAAATCACATATAATATATCATATATGATATTACATATCATATATGATATGCAATATCATATATGATATATCATATATGATATGTAATATCATATATGATATATCACATATGATATTTTTCGGCCACGAAAAAAAACGTGAAAAAAACGAAAAAATTTTTTTTGTCGAAAGTATATCACAATGCATATCTATAGAAAGATAATTAAATGCTCGTCGTAACGGTATATTTTTTTTCGCTTAACGATTAACGGTTTGAAATATATTCATATTTGAAAAAAGAGGATGAAAGTGGGTTTTTTAAATTGTTTGGATTAATCTCATCCATTAGATCAAATAAAGATGGAGGGAAGATGAATGGTGGAGATTAGTCCCTTGGTATGTAAAAAATATTTGGTCCTCAAATGATCTTATATCTTTTTTCTAATTCCTTATGTGCCAGCAAAGTGTTTTTTTGTTTTGTTTTGTTTTTTTTTTTTTTTTCTTCGTAGGTTGGTGCCGTATCTATGTTTTATATTGGAGTATTAGTTCAATCAAAATTTTACATTTTATTTCTTTTAAATTTTCAACCACACATTTGTTTATTGTTAGCCTTATTTTTTATTTTTTCTATTTTATTTATATATAAACAAATACATAATTTAAATAATTATTAATTTTCTCTCTCATCACTTTCTTTCATACCAAATCCAAATCCAAATCTAATTCCAATCCCACTTACAAACCAAACGGGCCCTTAGTTTATTATGTGGATGTTCATTTCTTTTTTGATTTAAACGAGCGGGGTAACCCGCGCGTTGCTGCGGGAGTTAGTTATATTTTTTTTTTCGTTTTTATGTGTTTTCACACAAAATACCAACACATATTCAAAACTTGTTTGATTCGTTATGCGTGAGTTGGTTCTAATTAATTTGAATGACAGTAAACGTGCGCGTTGCTCACGGAATTTTTTGTTTGATGTAAACTTTAAATGACATGAAACGAACCGGATTTGCCAAATAAATTGATTTCGATAAACTTTTGCATATTTATAGTTGATTTTGTTGGAAAAATCATTTTGGGAACAATGACGCAAGTTTCGTAATTTTTCGAGCCCGTTTGGTACATCAAATGACTCCCGTAGTGTTTTTTTATCAAAAGTTTACCCATGTTGTCAGTTTTACTCCTTCCTCCCCCACCTTTTCACTCTCACCCTCACACTATTCGTTTTGCCCATCTTTGGTCCCTCCATTCATATATAAGCCCTCATTTTTTTTTTCCTCATTTTTCACACACAAACACAACTCTCCATTTTCTCTCTCTCTCTCTCTTCTCTACCTCTCGCCGGCGATACCTCTTTTCCGGCAACCACCACCGGCGACCACCACCCACCGTCACCGGAAAATTTTTCCGGTTACATTTTCCGGCGAGGATTTTTTATCGCCCAAACTTATAGATCGGTCCATGTTCTTTGTTTCTTGAAAGTTTCGAACGTCGACGCACCCTACAACTCGGCCACCGCCACCACAGCCTCTCCGCAGACAACCACCGCCGCCACATCAGCCCCTCCTTTTTTCTCCACGGTAAGTACTTTCACGCGCCCCCCCTTCTCCTATTTATTTAATTTTTTCGAAACCCTAGTTTCATAACTTTTATTTTAACCGTTTTTTAATTAAAACCTTTTGTAAACCTCTTTTAAAACTCGTAAACCGTTTAGATCTATTGTTTTATCTATGACTCGGTCACGACTCGACGTCGACTCGGTCTTGACTCGGTGACTCACCGAGTATAAACTATCTTTATAGATCGATACGTTTGTTTTCGAGATCTATTTATTTTTTGTAAATCCATATTTTTTTATCTAGATCTACTAATTTTTTTTAGATCTATAGATCTATAGATTATTTTATATTTATTGTTTTTTTGTAAACCCTTTTTTTTTTGTGTATATTTGTGTTACAAAAAAAATCAGTAGATCTATTTTTTTTTTATATTTATTGTTTTTTTTGTAAATCCTCTTTTTTAGCTACATGCATGTTTCTTTTTCTTTTTGCTTTTTTTTTCCATGATCTAAATTTTTTGGTATTTTATTTTTAGTGCCGCTACCACTGCGAAAGCTGGCCGCCACTTGCACCACTGCCTAAATCGGACGACGCTGGCCGAGTTGACTCCGGTGATGCCACCGTGAACTGCTGCTGTCGGCGGAAGTTGTTTATAAATTATCATTTATTTTAAAGATTATTTTTGTGTATATTTATTTGTAACTTATGGACAGTTTTTTAATTGTGTTGATTTGTTTGTGTAATTGGGGGGGGTTAGATTATAAAGGGTGGAAGTAAATCTTCAAGATAAGAAGGAAAGTTGTACAGGAAAGTTTATGAGCAGCAGGTAATTAAGGATGATTACAGGTGTATTACGGCAGCATTAGTGGTGCATAACGGGGATTAGCTTGTGAACATGTTTCAACAGTTCTCTTACGGAACGGATGTACAGTAACTGTTATATATCTACCAATACAATATTGAAAGTATGTACCATGTACGTACCTCCAACAGTACCACTTTGTACTACTTTAACCACAGCCACACATGGGCCTAACAAAGCTGTAAAACAACTTGTAAAAATGCAAATCTCAACGGGGCACTTACCCATCTTTAGTATATATATAATGTGCAATCAATTTACCGTTTTCAACACCAATTTGTATCAAAGTAACCAGTAACCTGCATCCGCATTCTTCATTGGGCTATCTTTAAGTTTTAAAAGATGCTGGGCGAAAAATGAAAATGACAACTTAAAGTAGTGTTATATTTTGTTTTTTAGCAAACTTAACGATAATTGTTGATCATTTAACCTTTTTGGAGATAAATCTTGAAAACGAGGTCCTCAAAATAAATGATAAATAAAATGTGTTTTTATTTTATTTAGTTTTATAAATTATCAATATGATGGGTTTCAAATAGAAAGTTATCACCCCTTTAAAAAGTTTTAAAAGTCTTCCTAAACAAACTCTTGTTTGTCATTTTTCCCATCTCCCTTCCTCTTTCTAAGAGGGCTAGGTACAATGTGGTGCCGTGGGTGGTGCCGTGAGAAAAAATTATGCCACCTCAACACCTTTTTCTCATGGCACTAGTTTTGCCTATGACACCAAAACACCCCTCCGTGGCATAACACGAGTTTTCTGATGCCGTCATGCACTCTTGGACCCCACATATATAGTTGTTTTTCTTCATTTATTTAATTAAATGAATTATTAGTACACAATTACTTGAATAAAACGTTAAACCAAAAAAATGTTAACAAAAAAATGTGTACTAAGATATTCCAATTCTCAAATGCAAACCCAACACCCAACTGGTTTATTCATATACCCGGCCCAAAAACAAATTTAGTATACCCGGCCCAATACCAAAAATGATTAAACCCAACATAGTAGTACGAAGAAAACAAATTTCTATCCCCTTCCAGCCACAAACACACTTCGTCTTCTTCACTTCTTCCCGCTGCCAAACCTGCAAATAGAAAAAACCCAACACATAACAAAAACACAGCACAAATACAAACACAACACACAAACAAAAAAGAAACAAACTTAACCCACCAAAAAGAAAAAAGGAAAATCGCTTGGCGTGAGCTGGTAGTCACGGCGCCAGAAGCTACCAGCCCAACACCGGTGTGGTATGTTGCGCCATAGGCTCGCGCCGAGCACAATCGCTTGAGCCACCAGCCACTGTACCTAGCCCTCTAAGTAATCATATTGTACCAATTTCTTCATTTTAATTTCTTTAATCATATATGATACTTCATTAAAGATTTAATAGTTAAATTCATGATCTAATACATCAATTTAAGATCTAATTTTTTCTAACCGGGGTATAAATGTCTTCAATTCGAACTAAGTTTCTTTAAGTTTTCTTAACGTCTTTTCAAAATTTTGATCCTTGAAGTTTTGAGATATTTCTTGGTTTGTGTTGCCAGCTGATACTTAGCCGTTTTTGTCTTTAATTACCTGATGTTTCATATGGACATTTTTTTCTGTGTGTGCTTCATATGTGTTGCTTGGTTAGTGTTTTGACCAATTGGAAGTTGGACATGTGTCCATTGGTCCCCCACTTAGTTTGCCTATAAAAGGGGATACCCTAACTCGTTTGTTGATCTCACCAAGTTTTCAAGCTCCAAAGAAATTTCTTTCATCTTTTCCAAGTGTCTTTCTTCTTAAGAGCTTTTTACCTCCTTTCTTTCGCGTTTAAGAGGTGTGTGTGCACATCAGATGTTTTGTAAGAGTTTTCAAAACTTTTTTTCTGTCAAAGGGTAGACTTTATGCATCTAGATGGTCTTTGGGCAAGTGACCAAAAACGACTAGTATCTTTAGTTTGTAACCACCTTGTGTGGGTTTACTGGTTAATCCCAGAGTTAGATCTTGTTTGTTTTCAACCTAGGTGTGATGTCAGATGTTTATTATTTTTAGTAGCAAGAACGTCAATCCTTTAAATGTTTCCACGTCTCCCCATTCCATGTGGTTTTCTCATGAATTTTCGACAGGTTGTAAAACATGTCTTTTTACCAAAGACCTGGTTACGGGGTTCTTTGGTTCAAGGGTTTATTTTTTCACTGGGGAGAGACATGTGTTGTTATTCCACTAGGATAGGGAGAATAATAGTCCTGCATTTTGTTACGCTTTCCTTGTTTTGTTCATTGTTTATCGTACTGAATTTTTCTTTGCTTTCTTGCATTTTGACGGTGACCAACATGTCTAAGGCTCAAGTTGTCGAGGTTCAAGCTGAGCCCATGATTGTAAGTGGGGAAGTTCAGCCTTGCCCTGGTGATGGGGAGGTTGTATGTATTCCTGTTGATATAAATAATGCATAAAAACGTTATTTATATTTTTCGACATCTCTACATTTTGACGATCACAAAATGTAAAAACATTAAACGTAAGATTACTACGTAAACAAGTATTAAGTTAGTTTATATCATTTTATCCAACTAAATCACTTAAGGTATGAATAAACAAGTGCTTAATACATTTCATGATCAAAGGGGTATTTAATTAATTATTACAAAGTTTATTAAATAATATAAACATTGATGCGCGTGGGATTGCTTACGCACTTTGTTTTACCTCTTAAGGGATCTCAAGAGGCTTACAATCCCCACCAGGCAGTGTACCTGACCGATGTAGTATAGTGTAGTGGCAAGTACCGGAGGATTGATCGTTCTCTCACAGGGAATAGTGTTCGTTAGGTTAAAGACTACTCTAATTAAGGTCTAAGGGTGGAGGATGATTATTTTTGTATTTTTATGTTTTTATGAAAGCAGTAAAATCTTGGTTTTGAAGGAGTGGGCGGAATTAGTTGCTAGTCAACTAACCCAAGTTATCTATTTATGCAATTAAATTAAAGTTTTGAGAAAACAATGGTGGGGAAAGTAGTGTTTACTTAGATTTCATTACTCCCTAACTATCTTTTACCATGTAATTAGTATGTTGAGTTTGCGTGGATGACGGGTGTATTCCTAACAAGTCGTAGGGAGTGCGTTCAATTCCCTAACTCTATAAGCTCCTACCTCACT
>LBNU01038755.1:47773-61642 GCA_014162995.1 Artemisia annua
TTCAGGTCCATAACTGTTTTTATAACTTAAACTCTATGAACTCACCAGCGTAAGCTGACCTTTAGCGTGTATTCTCAGGTTTAAGGCGATAGCTCACTATTTGAAGGCGCTTGGCAAGGGGCATGGTCATAGGCGACTCTGATGAACTTTTGGGACCGCTTTAATTATTTTATGGGCCTATTTCCGCACTATTTTATATCATGTAAACTTTATGCTTTACATAACAGTTTTTATTCCAAATAAATGAAATAAAAACCATTCTTTGTTCCTTGTGTTGTGATACCGATTTCGTAGCACCCCATTGCATGTATGCTTCCGCTAGACCCGAATTTTTGGGGTGTTACAGATTGGTATCAGAGCCTAGGTTATAGAGAACTGGGTAATTTTTAAACATAGACTATAACCATTTTTGTGAAAACTAAACCCTATGACCGCTACGTGCCTGCCTGCCAAGCCGATGCCTCACATAAGATTTTGTTTGAGGATGTAGTTGATTAGATAACTGAGAATACATTGGATAAGATATTGAATGATATGATTGATGATAAGTTGATGAGATATTTGATGATTTATGTGATGAATTGTTTATGATATAATTGATGAGTTTGAGTATATAATCATTTTAGTGTGTGCCTTACTTTTAGATATTTCATATCCGCCTATTTTGGCTATTCACCATGAGCATTTCCATATGCTTATGCAAGCACTACATCTATCGCTGAGTTACGTTATTTCCTTGCGTAATCTCATTACCGAATGTTGATTTTGCACACTAGTTGTAGTATTGGGAATGATTTGGGATATAAAGGACATATTACTAGCGTAACTAGGCTGAGTGTTTCAAAATTCATTGAACCTCGGGTGAATGTAGCCTGATCACCTACATTCAACCAGGGACAGTTGGACATGGCCTGATCAACTATGTCCGGCTCAGAGGTGAATTTTGCGATATTGAGGGTAGTTATAACAGCATTATGTTCGAGTTAGAGTTGCCTTTAGGAATGATAAGTTTTGCGTGCACACACAAGCATTGAACATAACACCAAAGCCTGCACTTGCACACGACACACTGGCATCACAACACCTCATGAATCGTAATGCTTCTAACACCACTAAACGTCCTCGTTTATGTGGGATTCCTGTTTTTCGCCATTGGGCGTAGTTCGCATTGGGTCGGGTTAGACCCGATTGACATCATTTGAATCTGAGCTGCTTATCGTAATAAGCCTCGTCGATTTTATTGGAGTTATCGTTTGGATTCGATTTTGGGTTATGTTTGGATTTGATTTTGGTTACGTTTGGATTCGATTTCTTGCTTCGTTTCGATTTGATTTCCGGTTACGTCTTGAGTTGACTTTTGGCTATTTTTGGATTTGGTTTTGACCATTGTGAATTTGACTTTAGATACGTTTGAATTTGATTCCGGCTACGTTGGATTTGATTTTGGATACGTTGGATTTAAATTTTTGGCTTCGTTTTGATTTGATTTCCGACTATGTCTTGATTTGACTCTCGGACATTTATGAATTTGGTCTCCACTATTTTGGATCGGATTTTGACTATTTTCTCGTGATTTTGGACCTTGTTCCAAATTTGGATTTGGCATTTAGCCTCATTTCATTGGGCGATCTAGTCACAGCCGCCTCTACCTTAAGCCCCGTGCTCAATTGATGAGTTTTCTTAACCAATGATGTTTATTTTCTTAATTGATGATATTCACTTCCTTAATCGATGATATTTACTTCCTTAATCGATGATGTTCACTTCCTTAATGGATGATATTCATTATCTTAATCGACGTTATTCATTTTCTTAATCAAGGTTGTTTATTTTCTCAATCGATACTATTTAATCAATGTTGTTTTAGTGACGATGGTCAATCGATGTTGTACTTTCCGCCTCCAACCTAAGTATCGTGCTGAGTCAACCGACTCCAATCGATTGCTAGTATTTCGTACTTAACCGAATTCTTAAAATTTTGAGATGTAACTTGAATCACAATCCTTGGGACAACCACCCATTCCTTCTCTCGTCCTTTGGAAATACCAATTATCTTTGCTCCTCTCTTATTGGATAGTGAAACTGCCTTGAAATTAATTTACAGAATGTTGCCATCTTACAAGATGTTTTACTGCTACTTCACAGAAATCAAAATTTTGATTCTACCACTACTTGATAAAGGAGAATTGTTTTCCCTGTTATCTCACAAACTACTTTACGAAATTGTTTTCACAAAACGATTTTATAAAATATTTGTTGCCATACTACGGGTCCAAATGCAACTTTGCTACTACCTTAAATATCAAAATTTTGATCTAACTACCATTTTATAAATGGTGAAATGCTTTCTTGATACCCTGTAAGTTATTTTACAAATAGCTTAATAAGACGATTTCATAAAACGTTTTGCTGCCTTGCTACAATATTGTGAAATCAAACTGAAAATCGAGATTTTGACTCTCCTACAATTTATAAACAATGGGTTGTTTTCCTATTATCCTATGAGCCATTTCACAAATCCTTTTGTCGATTGTTATTCTGCTGCTATATCATAAGCTAGACCTTGAGAGTAAATCTTGCACTTCTACCTGAGTAATTATTGTTGATAATCCTACTTAACCTGTCCACCTCCTGCTAGCCAGCGAAACGGTATGGACAACCTTACTCGTCTATACGTGAAGAAGATCGTTGTGCATCCTATAGTGCTGATTTCTATTCTTTCAAATCGAGACAATCGTCTCACACTCACATTTTATCAACCCCTTCCAAAGGCCATGGGAACATATTTCGTATCTACTTAATCGAATTTGGCAATAGTTGGGATAGACACCTCCTGTTGGTCAATTTCTCTCTTACCTACTATTTCAGTATTCCAACGGCATTGCGATAGACCCTCTATGGTCGCAAGTGTCGATCGCCGACTTGTTGGAAAGATGGAGATATCCGACTCCCTGACTATGAGCCTGTTCACGAAACCACCAAGGAGATCGTCCGAAGTCGAAATGGAGAGTTAAGCTGCTCGTGAATTGTTAGAAACCCTGATGATGTGAACCTCTTGAATCCTAGGATAAAGCCTAATCCCCGCTTTATTAATCCTTTCCAATTCTTTCTAGAATTAGATCAGTAGCTCACCGACTCGAGCTACCATCAGGACTCAGCAACGTTCAAGACGTTCTCATGTGTATAGCCTAAGTGATGACTTGCTAATGGAACTATTGTTTTTCCCCGGGAGAGATCCATATTGACGAATATTTAAACCTTGTTGTGAGACTTGTCGAAATCATGAATCCTTATCGTATNTTCTTTCTAGAATTAGATCAGTAGCTCACCGACTCGAGCTACCATCAGGACTCAGCAACGTTCAAGACGTTCTCATGTGTATAGCCTAAGTGATGACTTGCTAATGGAACTATTGTTTTTCCCCGGGAGAGATCCATATTGACGAATATTTAAACCTTGTTGTGAGACTTGTCGAAATCATGAATCCTTATCGTATCGATCCTTTCAGATCTTTGCTAGAGTCAGATTGATAGTTCACAGATTTGAGCTACCGTCGGAACTCAGTTGTATTCCTGACATTTCACATGCGAGATTCGAAGAAATGACTTGCCAATGAGGCAGTTGTTATTCCTCTTGGAGAAATTCTGATCTTATAACGTTCAAACCTTGTTGACCTATTGGAATCTTGAACTTTGGAAATAGACGACTTTCATAAAGCCACATTGCTATCGACGAAGCTCGTCGAAACTCGCTAAAGGATCCTAAACTCACGTAGGAGACGTGAAGATGATCCTTGTGCATATATGCTCATTCTTACAAACTTGATGAAGGGTAACGTTATTTTTTTTTTTTGTTTTTTTTTTTTTTTTTTTTGTTTGTAATTGGAATGAATCGTGAAATATGGCCATCATGCACCTTTGGAACGTTCTGTGACAACCCGCAAAATTCCTTACAAGTTCTTTTTGGAGGAACGATCATTTATTTTGAGTTTGGTATTGTTTGTGAGAAACTAGACGTATTTATAATCATTCTTATCGAGAATATTGTTTTGAATGCGTTGGTGTAATTCCCGTATCATGAATCTCTCATTCACCCGCCTAAATGTGCCCCGAACCACTTTCGTGAAAGATTCGATAAATTACATATGTGGCCCTTGCAGTTAGGTTTCCACCAATGCCCCTCACTTTGGAATAATTACAGAATGGTCCTTGTCAATTATTAAATCTAATTTCCCACTATATAAACCCACAACTAAACACATTTATAAAAAAAAAACTAGGGTTTCATGTTCCCTTTCTTCTCTCCCAGCCGACACTCACCTCATCTCTCTCTCTCATGTTTTCCGGCCACCTTCAGGCCAACAACGCCGCCACCGCCGGCCATATAATCACACCGCCACCACCATTGTGCTCATCTCATCTTTCCAGTCATTTCTATATAGCACACGCGCCTAAACCCCGTCACCACCACAACTGTTCGCCACCACCTCCACGAATTGAAGACGAGAGTATTAGAGTTGTAAAGATTTTCTTGTGTTTTGGATCGAGTGTTTAGATCGAGAGTTTGGTTCGAAGTTATGGTCACCTTGATTTTGTTTTGGTTCTCTCCGTGAGCTGTCACCACGCCACCACCGTCATCACCATCGTTGACCACCATCATCGACTCGTCTCTCTCACATTATCCATGTGGTATGGTAAAACCACTCCTTGCCTTGTCCATTTATGCTCGACTATAAATATGGTGTTATTAGTTTTTCGTGGATCTAAACTAATAAAAACAAGTTATTAAGTTTTTGTGGAATTTAAAACGTGGAAATTAAATGGGTTATAAGAATGATTTAAAAAGGTTTTGAAGATGGAGTTGTGTGGTAAGAAAACTAAGGGTGTTTGTTTTTGTATTCGGTAAAGGGTCAAGACCCGGTTTGGTCTCGACATTGAATCTCTATTTGTGCTTGGGCTTATTTGTTGTGTCGGGAAATATTGTTTTGAGATTGGTGATTATTGGTTGCAGTAGATGATATTAGTTTTTATCGTTTTATTTTGTTCTTGGTTATTTTCATTTGAGTCTTGCTAATAGCTTAAGTTGTGTATTGTTTATTTTCCAGCCAGCACATAGTGTGCGTTATGGTTGTGTTCAAACCAACTGGGTGGGGTTGGCCTAAAATTTGAAGGAGGCTTGTTGTTATTAAGATTAGGAGTGTATTTGATTTTAGTAAAGTGGTTAGTTTATCAAAACCTTATTTAACTCACCATAATATATTTTGGGTTATTTGAAATATCTAACAAATGTGTTTGACTTGTTGTGGTGATCTATTGGTACGTTTCAGAAATTGAGCTTGAGATTGTGATTTGGAGTTGGATAACGGACTAAATATTTTGGATTGTGACTTAATAACATCGGACATGTATCGACATTTATTGGACATCGGACATTTTGGACTTATTGGACTTAAGGGAATACAATATATTAGACTCGTTACGAATTTAATATATTTGATTCATGATGGGTACACGATAAGGAAACAATGCCACTTGGACAATAAATCGCTAAATACATTCTAACTATTGTTTCGTTGTCTATAAAAGAGATGGAATAAATTTGGAATTGAACTAAAAGTCTTTCGACTTAGAGATGCTTTATAAACAAGAAAGTTATGACAAAATTTCGTAAAATGTCTTTACTTAGACTTATTACTTTTAAAGCTCTTTATAAACTCGTCAAATGACGAAGTATATACCCTCAAGTTATAAATTGTTATTTGTTGAATTATAATTTCGAACTTATCTCTATTTATTAAACATGAATGTTTTATGCAAGCTATTCGGGATTATGGGGTAAATACCGAAACTAACCGATTGACCTATTTTATATTAAATAGTTGATTGTCGTCATTGTCTAGATTTTCTTTAATTAACTTGAGTTTGTTAATATTTCATGATCTTGTTGATGTCGTTTCCTCTTTGGCGTGAGTTGTATGTCGATGTTTATTCTCTTTGGCGTGAGTTGTTTGCCGATATCTATTCCTCTTTGGCGTGAGTTGTTTGCCGATATCTATTCCTCTTTGGCGTGAGTTGTTTGCCGATATCTTTTCCTCTTTGGCGTGAGTTACACTTTGAGTCTATGTCTTCTTACCACACCACACGAAACATAAAGCTTTCTTACGAAACATTGATACTTAACTTTTTATAAAGTAATGATTTGAGTAATCCACGAAAACTATGACACATCATCTTTTATAGACTTTATTATGGTACGAACTATATTTTGAGATAATCGTATGCGTATTATGATGTACCCTCATGTTCGTACTACTTGGTGCCGTCGTGCCCACCTTTGGATATCGTTGTGATTAGCTCTAGATGCCAAGTTGTGTCGGTCGTGATTCTTGCATTGCTGTGGCTAAGGTGAGTTCATAGCCCCCTTCTTTTTAAACAAGTTTTCATAACTATTTTTGGGGGAGAATACATGCTCTTTTAACTAAACTCAATGATTGTTTATCTGATTACGTGAACGGTTTGATTAAGATTTGATTGATTGATTGATTGATTGAATTACCGATATACTTGTTTTGGATATTTGAATGTGTTATGTGTTTACCTGGTTTATATATGAGATCTTCCTAGCTCAAACCATTTTTCTTGGACCTGCTACTACTTGGTTTTGCTACATGTGTTGGCTAGATAAGGTTAGACGGAAGTAGAGGTGACCTAGAGCTAGGGCACTTAGACCCTAGTTTGGAATAGACTCTGCTGCGGCCTAGATCCGGGGCAGTAACGGGTAGTTCCTTGCTGTGACCTGGCTAGTGACCGTTGAGAGGCCTGCTCTCTATGACCTTTCATCCTTATTAAGGAGATAAATTATTGATTGAGATTGAGATTGAGATTGAGATCGTGATCGTGATGTCTATACCTGCCTCTAGTCACATATAGCACTTAAACTTTTCAGGTCCATAACTATTTTTATAACTTAAACTCTATGAACTCACTAGCGTAAGCTGACCTTTAGTGTGTATTCTCAGGTTTAAGGTGATAGCTCACTATTTGAAGGCGCTTGGCAAGGGGCATGGTCATAGGCGACTCTGATGAACATTTGGGACCGCTTTAATTATTTTATGGGCCTATTTCCGCACTATTTTATATCATGTAAACTTTAAGTTTTACATATCAGTTTTTATTCCAAATAAATGAATAAAAATCATTCTTTGTTCCTTGTGTTGTGATACCGATTTCGTAGCACCCCATTGCATGTATGCTTCCGCTAGACCCGAATTTTGGGGGTGTTACACGTTCCAGGAGCATTGCATAAGCCGAATGGCATTCGTCGGTAAGCAAACATTCCATAAGGGCACGTAAAAGTAGTTTTCTCTTGATCTTGGGGATCAATCGGAATTTGAAAATAGCCGGAAAAACCATCAAGAAAACAATAGAACTCATTTCCCGCAAGACGTTCGAGCATTTGATCCATAAAAGGAAGCGGGAAATGGTCTTTACGAGTCGCATCGTTAAGTTTGCGGTAGTCGATACACACTCTCCAACCGGTGACGAGACGTGTAGGGATTAACTCATTATCATCGTTCTTCACAACGGTAATACCACCTTTCTTTGGAACACAATGGACCGGGCTAACCTATGGGCTATCGGAAATGGGGTAAATCATCCCAGCGTCGAGTAATTTGATAACCTCTTTTTTAATGACTTCATGTATTTTTGGGTTAACCCGTCATTGTCGTTGGACGGAAAGTTTGTAATTATCTTCAAGTAAAATCTTGTGAGTACAAAAACGAGGGTCTATGCCCTTTATGTCGGAAAAAATTTGCCAAGTGATGGCACTCTTATGCTTCTTAAGCACATCTAAAAGACGGATCTTCTCCTCATCTTGAAGGAATTTAGAAATGATAACGGGAAATTTGTCGGTTCCTTCTAAGAAAGCGTACTCAAGATGAGGAGGTAATTCTTTAAGCTCGGGCTCGGGTGGTTTTTCATTTGTCGGTTCGGCTTCTTTGACTTCTTTAACTTCTTCAACACAAATGTTCTTCGGAGGGAGAGGAGAAAAAGGATCTTCATTCAAGAGTTGTTCAAGCAAAAGAATATCTCCCTCCGGATCGTAGTAAGAATTATCAACATCCGGTGTGTCGATAGCAAGAAAAGCATTGACATCTTCCAAAAAGAAATCACTTCCCTCAAACGGAGTGAGGGAAGGGGAAGAGTCGGCAACAATAGGTTGAGAAGAAGGAGAATTATCATCGGGAAGAGAAGAGGAAGAATTATTAGTAGAGGAAGAATCAAGAGTGGGATTGCCACTTGAAACGTTATGAGAAAAACCAAGAAATTCTTGAGAATACTCCTCCGAAACTTCATCAATAACATCAACACGGTTTACGGACATGCAATCATCGGTGGAGGAGTATCTCGCCGTTTGAGCCAAGTTAAACGTGACGGCTTCATTACCATTTCGCAAAGTAATCTCCTCATCATAAACATCAATCAATGCACGGCCCGTCCTTAGGAAACCTCTACCGAGAATGAGAGGAACCCTTGGATCGGGATCAAAATCGACAATCACAAAATTGGCATGGAAATGAAAATTTCCAACATTAACAATGACATCCTCAGCGATTCCAATGGGATGAGACGTAGATCGATCGGCGAGCTCGAGGGTCATGCACGTGGGAGTAGGATCGGGAAGAGATAATTTCTTCCACATTGACTTAGGCATAAAGTTAATGCTAGCACCCAAATCGGCTAGGGCGAAGCATTGAACCATCCCCGGAAAATTACACGGAATTAAGAATTTGCCGTGATCTCCAAGCTTTTCGGGAAGCTTTTTAAGGAGAACCGCAGAACAATTTTCATTCAAAGGCGTTTTCGTCATTTCAAACAATTGTTCTTTGTTATTCAACAAATTTTTGATCATCGAAGCAAATTTTGGCATCAAAACAACGGCATCCGCGAGACTCTAATCAAAGCGAAGATCTTGAAAGATTTTATAAAATTTTTCCTTTTGGTAGTTCATTGTCTCACGGTGCTTTTGATCATTTAAACGCGAAGGATAAGGAAGTTTAGTTTTAATTGGTTAATCTTGTTCAAAAGTGACTTTTTCCTTTCCTTTAGACACATTTTCTTTTTCTTTAGACATTTGGACAACCGGAGGTTGGATGTTTCCGGTACTTCCATTATTAATAGGAAGTTCCGTATCCGTTGTCACCTCGGTTTCAGGGTCGACTACCTTGGGACATATGAAACACCACTTCGTGTCGTGATCGCCTTAACATCGCCTCTCGGGTTAGCGATCGTGTTACTTGGAAGAGATTTAGTACCCGAACCCGAGGGTCGATCATTTAAAGACTTCTTAATATCAAGGATCTCTTTAGCCAAAATTTCTTGAGTTTTCATTATTTGCTTAAGAATCTCATCCGAGGGCGACGGATTTTGAACAACATTTTGATTATGATTATTGAAATTTTGCCCTCGGTTATTTTGAAGAAAACCTTGATTTTGAAAATTTCCATGATTTTGATTTCCATGATTAACATTCCCATGATTAGCATTATTATGAAAATTCCCTTGATTCGGGTTATTAAGAAAATTCCCTTGATTCGGGCCTTGGTTATGATTCTCTTGGTTTTGAAAACCCCGATTTTGATTAAACCCTTGGTTTTGATTTTGAAAACCATGATTTGTTCGATTTTGATTTTGATTGACTTGATTATTTCGATGTGGCACAATTTGATTTTGCGGTTGGTTATTAAAGCCGGGTGGTGGTCCAAGATAATTTTTCGAGCGGTAGCTAAGGAGATTCCGATCTCCTTGGGGTTGGTAATCGTTACCACCCATATTTGTAGCATACACGCTCTCGTGAGTAAAGGCACCGGTTGCCGGACACTCATAATATGGATGTGGACCACCACATATTTCACAACTTTGATTCACAACATTGACGGTTTGATGAGATATTTCTTTATCTTTGACAAGAAGACTAATTTGTTTTGTAAGAGTTGTAAGAACATTCATCACTTCGTCATTAGCTTTGCTATTAGTACTTGAAACTTGTGTTTTACATCTTGAAGTTCTAACTCTAGCTTTATTTTCAATTATCGTGAAAGCTTCTTGAGTATTTCGAGTTAACAAGTTTCCACCCGCAGAAGAATTGAGTGAATCTTGATCAGCATGACACAACCCATTATAAAAAGTATCAATCTGGTGCAAGGGTGAGAAACCATGATTAGGACATTTTTCCAACAACTCCTTAAATCTATCCCAAGCTTCGCTGAACGATTCATCAAAAGCTTGTTGGAAACGGAAGATTTGAGTTCGAAGATTAGAAGTTTTAGAAGGAGGATAGAAATGATTCACAAACTTGGAAGCTAAATCTCCCCAAGTGTGAATCAAGTTCGGTGGTTCCTTTTCCAGCCAAGTCCGGACTGCCCCCTTGAGAGAAAAAGGAAACAATTTCAACTTAACAACATCATACGGAACTTGATTAATCTTTATTGTTTCAGCAATGTCGGTGAAGTTCCTTATGTGAATATAAGGATCTTCGTGCTCAAGACCGTGAAATGAGATACTCATGATGAGATTGAGTAACCCGCGATTGATCTCAAATGGATTTGCTTGAATGTCGGGAATTACAATGGCCCTCCTCACACCATTGAATGGTGATGTTCCTCCATTGGACGCAAATCATAAAACGGTTGAGGTCCTATCGGAGGATCCTCATTTTGTTGTGCACCACCCACCGGCGGGTGTTGACCGTTATTATTCATTTCCTCAACGGTTGAGAAATGAACACGATTCGTGTTTATTGTTAGTGAGATAAATAGGCCCAAGCCCGATTTGTGGGTTTGGTGCATTAGGGTTTCATCATTATAAATAATGGTCAATAATAATATTATGCCTACGGGTTTCCATTAAAGTCGACTAAAATTGATCGCTGGTTTCCATTAAATAATGGTCAATAATAATATTATGCATACGGGTTTCCATTAGGGTTACTAGTCGACTAAAATTGATCGTTGGTACCAGTCCCTAAAGTCGACCGTTGGTACAGTGTTGTTACCAGTCGACTTAGCCGACCGTTGGTACCAGTCAACTAAAGTCGACCGTTGGTACGGTTTTGTTACGAGTCGACTAAAGTTATGTTTTTATTATGTTATTGTTTTTTCTTTTCTAGTTTACTACTCCAGTCCAAGCTTTCGCGATTTCGCCGCTCGGACTGCGGAGGAGTATTAGAGGATAAATAATAGGCCCAAGCCCGGTTTGTGGGTTTTGAGAATTAGGGTTTTACCATTATAAATAATGGTTATCAATAAAGTATTACCTACGGGGTTTATATTGTCTAACATTTATATCGTCAAAATTATTCAAACTTGAAAAATCAACCCGATGATTATGTCGAATAATCCGTTCGGGATCCAAAAGAGGTGAAAGAAGATCGTTCGATGAAGAACGAGTGTTCATACACCAAAAAGAAATCAAAAATTAAAAAGAAAAACAAAATTAGAAAAGAAAATATTTTTGGTTTTTATAAAAAAAAAAACTTTAAAATCACAATATTTTTGTATTTTTCTTTTGTTTTGTTATATATATTTTTTTGTGTGATCGATTCGTCACCCGAAATCATTTCCTTCAAATCTACTCACAACGAGGGAGTTGGTTGTAGAATTAAAGTAATCCGAAACCGAATAATTTCACAATCTCTTTTTGCGTTCGAACTTATTTGGTTTACAACACCCCTCCTTCAACGGAAGAGCGAGAATGTTTATTATATTTTTGGTATTTTGTAAACACTTTAGGAAAAGTGTTTAATATTTTTGATTTTTTTACTTTTTATGTTTTATAAGAAAATATATACAAGGAAGGTTTTTCAAAACAACGATTTGTCAAAAACGAAAACCAAAATTGACTGCAACCTTCCCCGGCAGCGGCGCCAAAAACTTGATGTGTTGTGTATAGTATAGTATATATCCAAGTAATTTCTCAACAAATAAGAAATACCCGGGTCGTGTCCGTGCGAATGTTAAATGGAATCTCGTTAATCGTGATTTGAGAAACCGTGTTTGTGAAAAAGTGAAAAAGTGAAAATAGTGAAATTTAAATTCAAATAGTGATAAGAATGATTAATAATGCAAAAAGTACAAGCTATATATGCACAAGTATCTAAAAACTAAAAACGAAAATTCAAACGCGTATTTAAAACGTAACGTACGAAATAAAATGTAACTTTTATTGAAAAATGATCCTAAAAATGTGAAACAATTTTCTAAAAATCTTAAACAACTAAAAAGAATTTTGAGAAAAAGAAAAATATTATTTTGGCTTTTTATTTATTTAATATGAATTAAAAACTATTTTTATATTTTTTATTTAATAAAAGGAAACTAAACTAATTTTAAAATGAAAAGTTTATTCTACAAAATTATTTTCTAAAAATCTTATTAAACTGAAAATGAAATTTAAAAATAGAATCAGAAAATATTTTTGTCTTTTTGTGATTTATTTGGAAATTAAAAATGATTATTTATTCTAAAAACTATTTAAAAATGAAAAGAAATAGTAAAACAAGTCAAATAAATATGGAATTTTTACAGAAAATCTAAAATATTATTTGAAAACTAAGAAAAATAAGAACAATGGAAAAATAAGCATAAAAGTGCTTATTGGCTTATTAACTGCTTATTACAAGTGCTTTTTAATAAGCACTTGTACTAAAACTGAGTAAAAGTGAAAACACAGACTTATTATACTAAAATAAGCTCAATGAAACTCTAATATGGCCAGGTGTATCACATAATGCAACAGAATTGAACAATAAGCAACCACAATAAGCCAATGAATAAGCAACTAGCAATCAGAATAAGCCAGTGACTAAACAACAATGAAATCAACTTCTATACACTAAATGGAACTCAGAATCACCAATTATGCATTGTAAACAAGTATTCTACAAATTTGCAGGCCTAATGAAAGTTCAGCAAAAATAGTAAGAGTTACCTACTTATCAGTCCTAATAAGCAGTACAATTAAGCTGAAATATGAAAACTAATGGGGGCAAAAATCATCCAAGTCGATGGTGATGCCAATTGGTTCAGAAGCCGAGGAGCGTTGCCTCATCCTACGCATGCTCCTCTCAGGGCCGTCGAAAGGGGTGACAAGATCTTCTGAGGTGCTACGGCTTCGAGTGATTCTATAACTAGAGGGGTTTTCGTTGACCATGATGGCGGATGGAGGGTGTTACGAACAAAAACACGAAGAAAAAGATAGACTAAAGAGATCCTAGAAAAATAAAATAAAATTCTCACTAAAAAGGAGTCTAGTGAGTAGACCTAATTAAAAAAATAAAAATTAACCTAAACAATAGCTATTCCCCGGCAGCGGCGCCAAAAACTTGATGCGCGTGGGATTGCTTACGCACTTTGTTTTACCTCTCAAGGGATCTCAAGAGGCTTACAATCCCCACCAGGCAGTGTACCTGACCGATGTAGTATAGTGTAGTGGCAAGTACCGAGGGATTGATCGTTCTCTCACAGGGAATAGTGTTCGTTAGGTTAAAGACTACTCTAATTAAGGTCTAAGGGTGGAGGATGATTATTTTTGTATTTTTATGTTTTTATGAAAGCAGTAAAATCTTGGTTTTGAAGGAGTGGGCGGAATTAGTTGCTAGTCAACTAACCCAAGTTATCTACTTATGCAATTAAATAAAAGTTTTGAGAAAACAATGGTGGGGAAAGTAGTGTTTACTTAGATTTCATTACTCCCTAACTATCTTTTACCATGTAATTAGTATGTTGAGTTTGCGTGGATGACGGGTGTATTCCTAACAAGTCGTAGGGAGTGCGTTCAATTCCCTAACTCTATAAGCTCCTACCTCACT
>LBNU01038755.1:62314-76225 GCA_014162995.1 Artemisia annua
TATATATATATATATATATATATATATATATATATATATATATATATATATATATATATATATATATATATATATATATATATATATATATATATCATAAATTATAAACTGTGTTTACTAGCATTCATACTAAAAAAAATATCATATTTATATTAGGAAAGAATTTTATTGGATTTTTATGTAGATAGATATATAAAAAAAATATATACTTATGTGAATTTGGTTTTCGCTTTGGCTACAAATTCGGTTCAATTCAGTTTTCGTTTTCGATTCTTGTTCATATTACTTGACTTGTGAACACCTAATAGATACAATACAATGGTAACACTTTTTATGTAGCATTCTTTTTTAGAGGTCTCTATAATTTTATTTGCTCAAAGCTTTCTATGACTTGGAGATGGTCCAGCTAAAAGATTCAACACTTCATAATTTTAATAATCATTATTGAAAGGAAAATGATTTGCACATTCAATTTTTGATTACGACACTCTAAAATATGCATTAAACACTTGTAATGTGTATGCATTATACGTCAACTGCTTATACATTAGAGTGTGCAAATCAAAACCTCATATGTGTAAATCATCTCCTTTTTCGAAACTATGCACTATATATATCCAATTATCCATGCATATTTCCTTAATTTGATATTCTTCGATATGTTGCCCTCAAATTAGGTGTGCTAGGTTTGCTGAAAGACATCTCTACTTTCCTAATATAGATAACACGAAACAAGAAAAAATATGCTCGCTTAATATATATGTTGGTATTAGTCTGAAATAATAAGAAACAACAGTCTGGGTGGTGTAGTCGGTTATCACGCTAGTCTCACACACTAGAGGTCCCCGGTTCGAACCCGGGCTCAGACACTTTTATTTTACCTTTTTAAAACTGGACCTCGTTGCTACTTTATTTTTGTTTTCATTTTGAGATGGGCTTCATGGGCTACAAACAAACATCCCAATCTTTTGAAATCCTACATTCCTACTTATCTTTCTACGGGCTTGTAGTCACATCCCTTACACTCTATTCTCGATTTTTAGTTAGAGAAAAGAAAAAATGTTGGAAAGAAATTAGGACATAGTTTTTCCTGGGTTTTGCATGCACGAAACTCGGGGACGTATTCAAATTTGGTTGACCTAAAACTACCACGTAGCCTTCTTCAACATACGATTTAAAGATTGTCAACTTGATCATTAAACAAAACGTTACACTTGTTAACAATCGGCAAAATTCATCAGTGATGATTATAAAATGTGGATATGATGGCATGTGCAAGTGTTGATAACAATTAACGGGAGTGAAAGAGGCGCTAGAGAATAGACCAAGAGTGTGACACTTTGCATTTTTTTCGACTAAAAAACGTGAGCAATATTGAGTTTCATTTATTGCATGTGTCAATGTTATATAGTTTTAAAGTTCTATAGCATAATCTACTAACTTTACATATGGCAGCCAGAACATTTGAAGCTAGACATAATGTAGATTGATTTGGAGTTTTATCATTTTTTTAAAGAAAGGTAGCAATTATATTATCAAACAAAACCAACGATACAAACAAAAGGCATCCGACCTTCATAATCGAGATGATTAAAGAAGATTGGACCCAAACAAACACCGGAGAGGGCTGGTCCAAGAAGATTGGAGTTGTATCTTTACTTTTTTTTTAGTGCAAAGAGTTGTATCTTTACTTGAAGAGTGTATTAAAGTATCTTTACATGATGACCTAAATTCCATGAATCATACTTGTTAAAGATCTTGACATGGTGGCGAAATGAAATTGGTACTGGTAGTAAGGTGCACGTATACCATGCGACGATGTTTGAGATGGTTGTTTCATTCGATGAATCTTCCGAATTGGTTATATATATAACTAAAAGGTATTTTTTTTTTCTTTTCTTAATATTCTTCTTCGATTTCACGTGTTCTAGGTTAAAATGATTATCGTCTAGTTATGTCCCTCATTTTTAAAACCGAACCAAATAACTAAACCAAACCTAATAACCGAAAACAAAACAAAATAACCCGAATTACACAATTTTAATTATTTATTTATATAATTATATATTTTTTTCAAACAAAAAAACATTCAAGCTTATGAAATATGATAATTATACTATGAAAAGGTTTTAATGTCTTTTTTTTATATATAAATAGATAAAAGTTATATATATTTATGTGAATTTGATTTTCGGTTTATTGTGTCATAACTATATCCGAACCGAGAATCAAATACTTACTTTGGTTTTGGCAAATTCGGTTTGGCTATAAAGTCGGTTCATGTTCCTTCGGTTCCGTATGGTTTCGGTTTTCGATTTCTGTAGGTGAAACCCGAATTCCGCACACCCCTAGTAACCATATACAAGTTTTTTTTTCAAGACAAAAATATACCGTTGGTCCCTAAACTTTCCAGAAAACATCGTCATGCACCCTAAGTTTGCAAAATCGTCGCCATGCTTCCAAAACTTGTGTTTTTGAGGCCGATTGCGTCCTTTGACCTGAAATCCTAAGGTCAACGTCTGTTTTGAGTTATATTATCATGGTTATTGATGTGTTGTGTATAGTATAGTATATATACAAGTAATTTCTCAACAAATAAGAAATACCCGGGTCGTGTCCGTGCGGAGGTTAAATGAAATCTCGTTAATCGTGATTTGAGAAACCGTGTTTGTGAAAAGTGAAAAAGTGAAAAAGTGAAAATAGTGATATTTAAATTCAAATAGTGATAAGAAATGATTAATAATGCAAAAAGTACAAGCTATATATGCACAAGTATCTAAAAACTAAAAACGAAAATTCAAACGCGTATTTAAAACGTAACGTACGAAATAAAATGTAACTTTTATTGAAAAATGATCCTAAAAATGTGAAACAATTTTCTAAAAATCTTAAACAACTAAAAAGAATTTTGAGAAAAAGAAAAATATTATTTTGGCTTTTTATTTATTTAATATGAGTTAAAAACTATTTTTATATTTTTTATTTAATAAAAGGAAACTAAACTAATTTTAAAATGAAAAGTTTATTATACAAAATTATTTTCAAAAAATCTTATTAAACTGAAAATGAAATTTAAAAATAGAATCAGAAAATATTTTTGTCTTTTTGTGATTTATTTGGAAATTAAAAATGATTATTTATTCTAAAAACTATTTAAAAATGAAAAGAAATAGTAAAACAAGTCAAATAAATATGGAATTTTTACAGAAAATCTAAAATATTATTTGAAAAGTAAGAAAAATAAGAACAATGGAAAAATAAGCAGAAAAGTGCTTATTGGCATATTAATTGCTTATTACAAGTGCTTTTTAATAAGCACTTGTACTAAAACTGAGTAAAAGTGAAAACACAGACTTATTATACTAAAATAAGCTCAATGAAACTCTAATATGGCCAGGTGTATCACATAATGCAACAGAATTGAACAATAAGCAATCACAATAAGCCAATGAATAAGCAACTAGCAATCAGAATAAGCCAGTGACTAAGCAACAATGAAATCAACTTCTATACACTAAATGGAACTCAGAATCACCAATTATGCATTGTAAACAAGTATTCTACAAATTTGCAGGCCTAATGAAAGTTCAGCAAAAACAGTAAGAGTTACCTACTTATCAGTCCTAATAAGCAGTACAATTAAGCTGAAATATGAAAACTAATGGGGGCAAAAGCTTCACTACCAAGCAGAGAACCTAGAAATCCTAAAAGCCCTATCATAATCCATCTATTAATCCACTAATCAAAGCCAAGAACAGGTGCCTGAGCAATCATCAAAGCTGCAAACAATTTTAATACTCTGACTTTTCTAATTCAAATATACTTTGACCAAACTGAATTATAACTCTAAATCTGTTACTAAGTGTAAAGTGATGATGTTTAAGCACTAAAATCACTATCACAAACATATATTGCAACAGTACAACATATTCAGCAAGCTTATTTCACAATTTCACAAAAAGATGATGGGATTTTAAGGCTACTTTGACTTATTACTATTATAACTACTGACTTTAAGCTATTTTTATCCTAACCAAACCTATTGTGAGCTAAGTGTGCAGTAAACTAAACAGCTAATCAACTACACAACTCAGATCAATCCTGATCCAAACACCACTATATTATGCCATATCACTAACAAGCTGAGTTTAAAACTTCAATTCTCAACAACAGTGATCACACAACAATCACTAACAATACAAGAGTCTAAGTGAACAACTAACAAATTCCAGCCAACACTCAGTTCCACAGATTACACAAACTGATGCACTACTATAACAGATTCAACATAGCATATATTCAAATGATCAAACAACCTCATATATCACTAACTCTACTAAAATATCATCAAATACCACCAATGAAACAGTAACAACCAACATACCACAGATCTACACTAGTCTACTCATAAACTGCAAATAGAAGCTTGAAAATGGAAATAAAAGGTCTTACAAATAATCCCCTCGACTCAATGGAGGGGTTTCCTGAGTTAGCCTATCTTTATGATAGGCTGAGACCTTCCATCTCTGTCTCAATCTACCAGCTCAACATCCAAAGCTCCAATGAATCAATGTACATTTGACTTTCTTTGATTTTTTTGTGAAATGATCTAACAAGCTTTCTAATCCTACAATATCACTCACAAAAGCTTTTTAAACTATTTTTGAGCTTGAAAACTCTACAAATGAGCTTTTGAAAACAATTTTTAATAGTTTTTATATTTTTCTGTTTTTTTTTATATTTTTTTATAGATTTGCTAACAATTGAAGTGTAAAAGCTTAAGAAATGAAAACAAGCTTCTGTGAAGCTTATTGTTATAGAAATAAAGCTTTTAAAACTAAATTCTATACTAGAAGCTATTGAATTGAACAAGCTGATTTGAGAATGAAATGAAATTATTATTACTAAGCTAAAATCAGTACATTGATTAACAAAGTTACAAAGAAATTCAACAGAGTATTAATATCTAATCACTATAACTACCTAACCCTCTAATTTCTAACCATTCATTCGTGAATATGAGTCTCCTTTATATAGCTGAGGTGAGGAGCTTCTCTGAAAGTTCTAGAGCTGGAATCTCTTTAGAATATCCGTTGTTAGATCCCCTCTGACTCACTTAGACCAATCACAGCTCTCAATTTGCTCCAGTGACGTGTTCCAACCAATCCACAGCTTACACGTGGCCCTCCCTTACTGTTAAACTCTGACAGGGTGTCAGGGGTGGAGAGAATTTACCAAATGGCCCTTAATACGAGGTTAATTAGGGTGGAATGGGGTAATTTTGGAGAAGGGTAATTTAGGGTTCTTTGTTGCTGGGTGGAAGGGGTGAATTGGGGAAAAGGTGTGCGGGTAAAAGAAAGGGCGCGGGTTATTTTTTTATTATTGTTTGATGGTTGGGTCGGGTACAGGTTTTGGGTTTCGGGTTGTATTATTTAAAGGGATGGGTTGTGGGTTTGTGTGGGAATGGGCCGGAAGGGTGTTGGGTTAAGGATTTGGGCTATTGGGTTTTATATTAGCGGGTAGAATTATTTAGGCTAATGGGTTTATGATAAAATGATTAAACATGGCAGCTTAGGTTTAAGAAAATATCATAAGGACCAATTTTGTATTCTCTGAAAATTAAGGGACCACTTGTGTAAATTTATTCAAGGGACTTTTCTTGGCATTTTGTGATTCTTCGAGGACCATTGTTGACATATTTGAGCTCAATTAGGATCAAGGCTAGATAAATGTTCCCCGGCTCCGGCTTTTGACACTCGTTCCAAATCTTGTGCTCGTGTTATCGTCTTTGGCTCGGTTTTGTCCATTTTCACAATATCCTTACCTGCACATCACAAACACAAAAACAATACAAATTTGGCATTTATGGTCGGGTTTTTGGTCAATTTAGTCCGTTAGAATAGGTAAAAGGTAAGGTATAATAGTTCAAACATATTTTTCACTATATGTTAGTTAAATCTAAACCCAAACACCTTTAATTTCATCATACCTGATGATGCTACATTGAGTGAAAATGCATTTCATCAACTGATATGTAATACAGAAAGAAAATGCAATGTACTATCTATACTGATATGCAATACAAACTATAATTCTTATCATTTGATTCAATAAACCTAACAATTCTTAACCAAGTAGGCAACTTGTTGCATTAAATGGTAATTAAAATGGTTGGAATTATATACTTTTATAAAAAATGGAAATGGTTAAACAATAGTTTGGTAAAAAGAGAAGACTAACATTACAAACACTGAATTTAAAGTGAGCAAAAACTAACAATAAAAGGGAAGATCTCTTTAAATATTAGCGTCACAATTGATTTTTAGGATTGTGTATTGTATTCTTTTGTGTACCATAATTAAAATTCAAAAATAGTTAGACAAAAAGATGATAGCATGCATCACTGATGATTAAAGATAACAACATACATGCAACTCAGTTCAAGTTCTTGTACAGTTTCAATTAATGAATAAATACCTTCTATGTTCTTTGATTGATTAATTTTAATTGTGATTAAAGACTATGCAACATTAACAAAATGGTCTTAACTCAATGCGTAACATATAGTGGAAAAGTGTGGAAAACTATTACAACATTAACAAAACCCATTAGGTTCATACTGAATTCAATGCCTTCCAAGTCCCAAATGAGAACTGGTCAGTGGTAACTAACAATATTCAAAGAAATTTGTGCTTAACACCATTACATCAATTTTCTAGTTTTGACAATCTGCTCATCTGCTTTAGCAATCATGAATGACGGGTATTGAAAACATTTACTAAGAGACCCAAAGGTTCAATATCACTTGGGGTGAAAAACCTTATCGATCTCATGTAACACAAAACATATTTGTACAAGAAAGGAGTTTAACTTAACATTTATTAATTAACATGAAGCATGCACGTTCTTACTTATCGAACAAATTAAGGGTTAACTGCACAATGACTCCATCAGCAGAAGAAACTAAAAAAAGACATCCATGGACCATGGTTCAACAATTCAGCACAAATCTAAAACATAAGCATCTAGAAAGCTTACTGAACTGCTGAAACGACAATTGTAAAACAATACTGACCTGTACTACATTACGTGAAACAACTATCTTGCTCTAAATTTGGCCCATACAACTATACTAGCACTTGTTCATACAAAAACTAGAAAGCTTAGTGGTACATGATGAAATTAAAGCCAAGTATGCAACAGTTACATGCCCCTCACGAAATTAAAGGTGTTTGGATTAGATTTAACTAACATATAGTGGAAAATATGTTTGGACTATTATACCCTTGATAATATAACTCAAAACGGACGTTGACCTTAAGATTTCAGGTCAAAGGAGGCAATCGGCCTCAAAAACACAAGTTTTGGACGCATGGCGACGATTATGCAAACTTAGGGCATCCACTATGGTAGTTTATGAAAAAGGTTTATAAAATGATGAAGAGGTCTAAGAACTTGTAAACCATAGTGAAGATAGGTTTATAAATAGGTTTAGAATGAATAGGTCTATAATATTGAACCTCTTCATAATTTAATGCATTTGATTTTGTATGATGTTTATGAAAGTTTATGAGGTTTATACATAGTGAAGATTGGTTCAAGGTTTATAAATTAATGACATAATAAAACTATAAACCTTTATAAAGGTTTAACATAGTGGATACCCTTAGAGTGCATGACAATGTTTTCTGGAAAGTTTAGAAACCAACGGTGTATTTTTGTCTTTTTTCAAAGTACACATGTTTTTACTTTCCACTCATCTTTTCTCTTATTCTTTTTCTTCTTTATATCAATGCTTTTACTTTCCAAATACAAAGATTTACAAAATCTATTATTTATCACTATTTGTATTTTCGNAAAAAAAAATCTATGCCTAATAAGCATAGGTGATATATGTTTATCAATTTTAGCAATGTTGCAAAAATCGTGAATCGGTACTGAGGTGGTCCGGGGCCGATTAGCGATTTTTTACCGATTAATCGGCCGATTTCCGTGGAATTCTCTCCAAGGTCCTGGGCCAATTACCGATTAATCGCCGATTAATCGGCCGATTCGGCCGATTTTTGCAACACTGAATTTTAGTAAGCTCTTTACTTATGTTCAGGGGCTGTACTACAATGGAGGCAATGTGGGTAATTGCCCTCACAAAGTTCCCGGTAGATGTTAAGACTTCTATCAATTTCGATTTCTTCGGATGATCATGATGAGCAAGTCTTATTCTGCCCCATAAGAGAATAAATAGTATAATGGTAAAACATTAACCAATAGCTACAACTTAGTTTGTTAGTTAAGGACATTCTTTACCTTCGGAGAGATCTAATGTTTGATTTTTGTGCTATTCCAAATTTTGTTATCTAAATTTATGTTTTTGCTTTCTCTATTCGTATTAATATCGATCCGTAAAAGTAAGTATGCCCTAAATATTGTCCATATAATCATAACTAGTTTAGGTTCTACCTAAACAAGTTCACTTTCATTCACAGTAAAATTGGTGTCATTACATCAACAAAGGCCAAGTTAGTGACATGACCCGACTTGACATTTTACTCTTAACTTTTGCCCCCTCTTAAAAAAATTTCTGGTACCGCCCCTGCTTATGTTTCGGCCAAAAGTTATAAAAACACACGAACAAAAAGTCATAATAATAAAGTCAATCATAACAAATAAGGCTGGACTCTCATATAATAAGAACGATAAATCGAATTATTCAGTGAATAAATTCTCGTTAAGAACATGTAAGGAATAAACAAAAAAAATTATACCAAACGATCGAGGTTAGATAAACAAAAGATAAAACCCCCTGCGAAGCGCAGTCAATCACACTTGTTAACTTAAGTGTTGATTCTAAAGTTAAATTTGGACTTGAAAAGTTTGTAACTTATGCAAAACTTAAAAATGATACTTTGTGTTTTGTGATTGAGTTAAATAAAAGTTTTGAACCAAAAAATTATTGGGAGGCTTGTATGTTTCAGCACTGGAAAGATGTTATGAATAGTGAAATGGAGGCTTTATATAGGAATGACACTTTTGAAATTGTTGAGTTGCCTGTTGGTAGAAAAGCCATAGGTTATAAATGGGTTTTTAAAATCAAATACAAATCTAGTGGTGAAGTTGATAGATATAAAGCTAGGCTAGTTGCTAAGGGCTATAATCAAAAGGAAGGTGTTGACTTTGATGAAAGTTTTTCTCCTGTGGTTAAAATTGTTACAGTAAGATGTCTTATTAATCTTGCAGTTCAGCAAAATTGGCCTATCTTTCAACTTGACATTAACAATGCTTTTCTATATGGAGATTTAGATGAAATTGTTTATATGTCTTTGCCTGATGGTTTCTTTGATGCTAATGATAAAAGAGTTTGTAAGCTTAAAAGATCTTTATATGGATTGAAACAAGCTCCTAGACAATGGAATGCTAAATTGACTAGTGATTTAATTGAAAATGGATTTGTGCAGAGTAAGAGTGATTATTCTTTGTCATTAAAAATGAATCTGATAATTTTCTTGCTTTGCTGGTCTATGTTGATGATATTATAGTTACTGGTAATAATCTGGTTGAAATTGAGAAATTTAAAAGCTTTCTTAAAACCAAGTTCCAGATTAAGGATCTGGGTAAACTTAAGTATTTCTTGGGTATTGAGGTGATTGATACAGATAAAGGTCTTTGTTTGACTCAGAGAAAATATTGCTTAGATCTTTTGTCTGAATTTGGATTACTAGCATGCAAACCATCTGCTTTTCCTTTAGAACAGAGCTTAACTATTTCAAATGAACCTACTATATCTGATCCTGTTTTAGATAACATAACTGAGTATCAAAAGCTTGTTGGTAAATTGATTTACCTTACACACACTAGGCCTGACATTTCTTATGCAGTTCATTGCTTAAGTCAGTTTATGCATAAGCCTCTTAAGTCTCATTTGAAAGTAGCACTTAAGGTTTTGAGATATCTTAAGGGCTCTCCTGGTAGAGGTATACATATTGTTAGGAGTTCTAATGAGTCTTTAGAAACTTATGTTGATGCAGATTGGGCCAAGTGTGTTGTAACTAGAAGGTCTGTTACAGGGTTCTGTATATTCTTAAATGGTTCACTTGTTTCTTGGAAAAGCAAAAAACATAATACCCTTTCTAAGTCTAGTGCAGAGGCTGAATACAGAGCCATGGCCTCTGCTACTTCAGAAATTGTTTGGGTCTTGAAAGATTTAAAGGACCTAAACTGGGAACATTTTTTACCTGTAAAATTGTTTTGTGATAGTCAGGCTGCAATTAAGATTGCAGCAAACCATGTTTTTCATGAAAGAACAAAACATTTGGAAATTGATTTGCATTTTGTAAGAGAAATTTTTTTGGCAGGAGTTATTAAAACAATAAAGGTTCAATCAGCTGATCAAACAGCTGATGTGTTTACAAAAGGTTTAGACAAACTACAACATGAAAAGTTGGTTTCTAAACTTGGAATGTTTGATGTGTTCCAGGTTTGAGTTAAGGGGGGATGTTGAGAAATAACTCAATCCTGGACACATAAATAACAAGGACTAACATTGACACTTTTTATATTTCAGTTATAAGGTGGAGATTAAGTTTGGCAGAGTTTAGCATATTGGACAAGGCTGAAGGACTAAAGATGTCAAGCTGCTAAAGTCATTGTACAAGGCTATATAAGCTCTCATTCTGCTAGGGTTTCTCATATCTCTTATGCCGTTTTCTCTCATCTTTTCACACAGTTATAAGTTCTCTTATTTTTGATCAACCAAGATCTTTTGGTTCTGTATTGTTGAGTGTTTGTGAGGTTTGTAATAGAACTATTGATAATTAGTCAATAGCCTATCACCTGAATAGCAGTGGGTAGGATTCTGGTTTGTGATAAGTTCTTGATAGTTGATTCTGTGATTGATTGAGATCAGTTACTTATTGATCTTGTGGTTTTGGTTGATTAATAAAGAAGTTCTTGAGTTGAGATTCAAGACATTGTTTCTGGTTAAATTGTATTTTCTTACAGATTGTTTATCAATTTTAGTAAGCTCTTTACTTATGTTTCGGCCAAAAGTTATAAAAACACACGAACCAAAAGTCATAATAATAAAGTCAATCATAACAAAGAAGGCTGGACTCTCATATAATAAGAACGATAAATCGAATTATTCAGTGAATAAATTCTCGTTAAGAACATGTAAGGAATAAACAAAAAAAATTATACCAAACTATCGAGGTTAGATAAACAAAAGATAAAACCCCCTGCGAAGCGCGGTCAATCACACTTGTTAACTTATAAGTATAGTGTTTCTGTTTGAAACATAAGTAACCAATATGGACTATGGAGTATTGTCATTTGATTTGTTTTTGCAGGTTACGACATAACATAAAAGCATTGTTTTTACTTGTTGTCATCTAATTAGCAATGGCTCAAAATGAAGCATGAGATAGTGAGGACCTACTACTCCAAATGGACCATTTAAACACTCGGAAGGTTTTGTATGATTTCAAGTCGTTGTCAACATTTGGCCCCCAAGAATACGACTTTTTATCTTCAATCAAACAAACAATAATTAATATTCAAATCATTTTCAACATTAAAAAGAATCATATTAAGCATAACATAATTGAATGTTGTTGGTGAATGTTGTAGATAGATTATTTTTTCGTTATTTTTCTAAAGTTTATACTTTTTATTATTTTGAATATTCCTATTGAAACAAGAATAGTTTGACAAAAAAAAGTTCACCTTAATCACTTTAGTAACTTCTATTTCAAACACAACTTTGATTAATATGTCTGTTTATTATCATCATAAAACATATCCATAACATTATCACAAGACATTCTATTATGAATCGAATAGTTAATGTTCCATTTGACTAACTCGCGGAATTAAATTTTACTCCCGTTCCAATATTATTGTCTATCTTTGCATTTTGGTTTGTCTTAAAATAATTGTCCACTATTAAAATACTAATTGGAATTGTTTAAGTTTACCATGTTATCATTAATCAAAATTATTATTTACAAAACTTAATAAAAACATTAAGTAATTTTCAAAAGATAAAACTGTCTATTTCTATATTTACTCAAATAAAAATCATAATTAATGCAACTTTTTTTGAAGTGTGTATTTTTTTTTATCTTTGGACAATAATTTTGCTACGTGAAATACACGAGATATGTCATTACACATCATGGCATGACCTTCATTAAACAAATCAGCTGACGACGACAATAATTTGTCGTTCATTTCTTCTACCAACTACAGAGTATTATCTTAGTATATTGATTTAACAAGATGATCCATCAACGTGTCAAACAAGCATTTTGAACTCATAAATTGATGAAAGTGTATAGAGAAAGGTCAAATGTTACATATACAGAATTAAATTTGTTGAATTGTACTAATCATTCCCATTAAAGTATTAGTTTTTTTTTAACAAAGAAGTCTTTGAGACGCAAATCAAGCACAAAAATATTTTTAAGTCCTAATCATATACTTGGTAAAATTATGCAGTTGTTTTAATCAATGACGACCCATCTTATAATAAGGATCCAACTAACTACCAAACAAGTTTATTATACAATTCAATATCTAATGTCTTATGAGAAATGAAATGTACCAAAGATTCTCCTATTACTTTGCAAAATCCAGTCTATTAGAAAAAAAAGAAAAGAAATAAAGATAAATTTAACGAGTCAAGAATTAAATTATTGCAAAAATGAACAATTAGAAAGAAAAAAAAATGGGGCAAGTTATTATTATTAAAAGACAATAGAATGAGACTTGAAACAAAAGAAAACAAAAATGAAAAGGCAAAAAAGTCATGGGTGTTGCCTTTCTTGTTCGTCTAGTTTTATGTCTTAGTGTATTACAAGGTGTGCAATCACATCATACAATGAGACTTATTTTTCAAAGTTGTGGCTTTTAAGTAAACTTTTACCTACAAAATCACCAGAAGAAAAAGATATTCTCTCTTGAGCTAATTGTGCAAAACAAAAAGAGCATAGTTTGTTATCAACCATCAAAATATTTGATAAGAAAAATGTGGCTGTAAGTCTATAACCAATAACGACTTCTAAATAGATTATTATGATTGATTAAAAAAAAAAAAAAAAAAAAAAAAAAAAAAAAAAAAAAACCTAGAAATATATTGTTATGTACATAATATTACGTGGGTTTAAATATTTTTATTTTCGTTGCTTATTCTTTTCAGAGCGGAATTTCTTCGATGATTCAATTATGCCTTTCTTATGTTTTGTATATGATTGATCGTTTGATTAATAAATGGCTATAAATATGTATCGCTATTTATCTTGTCTCCACTACTTATAAAGAGTGTATGTCTATTTTTGAAACTTAAAATCGAGTAAAGTATTTTGCCTAAATTACCCTTTAATATCACTTTTAATAAATGACAACTTTTAAAACTCATACGCGTTATCAATTTTAAATGCGAACTTTTAAAAAACACACGAGTTTATCAATTTTAAAATACACACGGTTGCTTTTTTATTAATTTAGAAAAACAAAAAAAATGACTTTATAATTAATAGTTCTAAAAAAAATCATCTTAATCTCTATTATTTTTACTTTTGTGATAATTAATAGTTAAAATGATGGAAAGGAATAATAAAATAAATAACTACAAATTGAATCATAAGTGTTACATCAAGAGTCACACCAGAATCACAAGTTCGCAAGTATAATTATTTACCGCTATATACCGTCGCTTTGACCGGGTATTCGTCTAGTATACATAAAAAGAAAACATTTTTTTTATTAAAACTTAAAAACTTAAAAAGATGAGTAAAGCTTACTAATATATATTTGATTAAAAATGATAATAACTCCACTATTAACTTAATAGTTTAAATATTTTGTAATCCTTACACTTTTATCATTTTTTGTTATTAACTCATAGATTTTTTTTTT